>MKEJ01069887.1:0-21681 GCA_001753735.1 Embelia ribes | reverse complement strand
TTATTTTTATTTTTTTAAATAAAAAATGCAGTAAGCCTTATAAATGAAAGTATATCCCAAAAAAATGCATTTGACAGCGCGAGATTGAAATTTGTCACGTCCACTTTTTAAGTGTTTAAGCATAGCATAAACATCCAAATATAAGTAAATAATCATAAGTCGGTTCTTGATTAAAAAAATAATAATTTGGAGTGGCACCCTTAAGAAAATAGGAGTTTGATTAATTAAGTGAACAGTTATAAGAATACATTCGTCATAAAACGAAATGGGAAGATTTATATGAAAACGTAAGTATCGAGCAACATTCAAAATGTGTTGGTGCTTAGATTCGACCTCGCCATTATGTTGTCGAGTATCTGTACATGTCAACTTGTGTAAAATTCTAAGTTCATTAAACAATGCTTGTGTTTGAGAAAAAATGAAGTCCCTCAATCCTAATCTCTTCTTTTTTTTTTTAAATTCCCACTCTTCCTTACTCTTTTCAAATTATTAAATTCAATGGCATAAAAGTAAATTGAACTTTTCCTCATTTTTTCGCTAATTTGATCAGGGTATAAAATGCTATCATAAAGCCATTTCATTCCTCCCCTGCCTATTTGTTAGGTAATGTGTTTCATATTGTGAAAGGAAGTAAATGGCATTCCCTGTAAATTTGATGATGTTCTATACCAACATCTACACATTAATACTAAAAAAAGAGTGTCAAAATTTAAAAAGAAAGAGAAGCCATTGATGATGTCCTAAACACTTTGTCATGAACTTAATTTACTTCTATGCCATTGAGTTTAACAATTTGAAAAGAGAGTAAAAGAGTGTGGGAATTTAAAAAGAAGAATAAAAAATTAGGTTCAAGGGGAAGGATATGGCTTTCTAAAATAGGGGGAGAGGTTGTGGCATTTGGAGGAGAAAGTATATAGATAGGGAGGGGTAGTTTACTAATTTAAGTCAATTTTAATTAAAATAAGGGTAGTTTAGATATTTATTAAAAAATGAGGGGGGCAAATCGAAACATACTTTAGAGGAGGGGGGTTAAGCGAAACGAAATGGTAGATGAGGGGGATAAAGTGAAATTTACCCTAATTATTTTGTTATTGAAAAACAAAATAAAGTAACAGACCGCAGGTTTAATAGGCAAAAGGGGTTAAGGCTTGACAAGTAGAACACTGAGGTTTGAAAAACTCATATATTTGTTGTTTTGTCATAACCTTTTTTTTTTCTTGGTTTCCACGTGATTTGGGTTGAATAGCAGCACAAAATTTTATATCAGGTTCACCCACTCTTTGATTTTCAATCTATTGTGATTGGATAGGACTTGGTGAGCCCAGGCAATGTAGGGGCTGGTGTCCGTGTCGACGGCAGCACAGGCAAAGGAGGAGCCGGCAACGGAGACAGGGCTGCGGAGCGTTGTCTTATGTCAACAGCGACGAGGTGGTGATGGTTATAATCAACGGCGGCACTTAGGGTTTTGTTAGGGTTAAAAATTAAACAAACTAAAATTACATCAGGTCTCAGAAGAGTTGCCATGTTAAAATAGATAAAATGTTGGGAAAAAAACAATCACATTGTTTCACTCGATTAATTTTAATATAATACATGAGATATATATATAAGACTGTATAAGAGCTAATGTGCAATATAAAATAATGCAATTAGTACAATAAATATGAAACTAATATGTGTTAGGTTATGTATTCCGTATTATATTGTTGCAATTTGTTAACGTTTGTAGTATCAATATATAATAATGAAAAAATTGTTTAATAGAATGAAGTATTCGCGATAATTTAGAAAACTAACATGATATCTTTCGAAACATTTACAGTGAGTGGTTTCTGATACCATTTTTATCAATAATCATGCAATTCTAAAAGTGGATAGAAATACAGCTCTTGTTTCACAATAGTTTGTGATACTAACCATAGATATAGCCACAAACGGAACGTTATAAAAAAATCATGAATAGAGCTTAATTAACATCCTACAATTTTTTTTTTTTTATCTTGAAAGAACTAGAAATATTACATATAAATTTTTATGCTATAAAAAATTATACAAGGTAGGGTTATATATATATATTATAAGGGCAGAAGCCACTCCAAGCAAACTTTTCAATTTGTATTCTATATGTATGTATGTGCGTGCGTGTGTGTGTATATATATAACAAAGAAGTAATGCGTCTGGATCCAAACATTGACGGTTCTAATAGAACCATATTTCATGGTATCGTAAGAAGAACATTTGATGAATCTTTTCCCAAATTAATATTGATGGCAATTCCCATTATCCCATCGTAAGGGATATATATACTCCCATCTTTTAGATATATCCTATAGACATGGACTTGTAAAATAATTTATAAGTCGTTACTAATTTGTTAAAAAAAGGAATCCTAATTTCCACGAATACCTTCTTCTATGGAAAAAGAGTTCTTTGCATTTGTTTCAAGCATTTTCAATGCGGTAGTAGCCTCTTTCTTTTTTACAAAATTACACATATATTTAATAGTATTTTAATTATATGAAGGACACATAAAAGGAATTACTGCATTAAATGCCCTACAATTATGATTAAAAATGACACAAAAGGTAACCTCCAATTATGATTAAAAAAAAATGTGTAATTTTACTGTAGATAACTTTTATGAGAATAGGGGTATAGTTGTTTGTAGCGGTGCCATGTAATTATTCTTTGTACCTTATATTACTTGTAAGTTACAAGTCTTTTTGTCGTTCAATTTTTGGCTAGTTGAGCATTAAAGTTGTGGCGGAAGTTTTTTCAACGATCATAATGAAATGAATTCAATGCATTTAATGTTACATAATTGTGACCTTTGGCATTTTGAATAATGGTTACTTGTTCTTGAGTATTTATAAAGGCTATATCGTATGTTTCATCACCAAGCTTTTCGAAAAGGAATCTTCGAATTAAATAAGGTGTGTAGGCAAAATCGAACTCCATTCTATTGAATTAACTGAACTATACTTCTTTTTCTGAGTATATAGTTTATAGAAAATATAATTTTTCTTTTTCGAAACTGTTGTTTGACAATCACAACTGTTCTAGTAAGGGGGCACCGTTCGAATGGTATTTGGGATCCATTCAAACGGTGCCACCGTTCGAATGGTAGGGTTTGGGCCTTTCGAACAGTAACGGTATGGACAATTCTGCACCCTTTCACGAAAAAAACTATAACTCTCTTTGAAAAATTCGGAATTGAGCTACGTTTGAACCTAAATACTTATTCAGGTTCATAGAAGTACATGCATTCCATGAATCCAGCAGTATAAAAGTACATCATGAAGGTCGAGACTGAAAATAACAATGTGCGGGCAAGTACCAACACAATATTATAAACAAGGGAGTATAATTTATGCCATGAAATGACTCGCAACACTGAGTTATTAACAAATTATAACTAACTGTAATAACTTATTAACATACAAACCCAAGACCAATGGTTTCATTATGCAAAACCATACAATTTATATTATCACACAGTAATACACAACAAATCATGTAAAGTAATCATGCCCAAAATTTAATCACCATGCTATCGTGATCACATAAACGAAGGCAGGTTCGGGGACAAAACTTTTAGCTTACTAAAAGGGACTATAGTCACATCATAATTTTTTATTATAAAAATTTTACATGTAAAATTTCTTATTTTTAATTTTAGTGTTAAATTTACTGTGTTAAATTTTTTTGAGTAGTTTCACCCACCCTCATAAATTTTTTCCTGATCCGCTCATTCACTTGTGGACAGGTTAAATATCTGAAAGTCCAATAATTTTACATAAATGAGGGAGTCAACAATATTTTTTTTTTAATTTAATCACAAACAAACTTGTTTTACTCTGATACTATGTCAAATTTATAATTATAATAATTACACATGTATAACTCACCATTGAAAATCGGCTTACAAGAAGAGGGTGCACATATAGTTATTTACATAAATTTAAGTGTATTATTAATCGATGTGAGATAATATTTAACACACCTCGTACTATCATCGTAAGGAACCACTAAATAACCCAAAAAAGTTACCTCATGGTTCAAATATAAAATTTGCACGTAAGATTGTTATCACTATGCACCCTAACATGACACAACCTAACTCACATTATAACGCAATAAATTTCTAAATGTCATCATCTAACTCAATTTCAATCATAAATCAACCTAAGATCCAATAAATTTGACTTAAAATCAAAACAAGAAACAAATTTCATTTCCGAATCCCAAACTAAATATTTAGTAATATATATGAATAGAAAGATCCATCCATCTATTCTATCCGATTTATAAGATGATAACAAAAATAATAATAACTTCATTCAACCTTTGATTGTAAGAACTATTCATCGCCCTGACTTTAAGCCTTCTTAAATATTCAAGCTATTCTCTAGAAACAAAGTGATGTCCAAAAATACTCCAAAAAGAAGTCATAAGCGATATTTAAAAGATTGAACCATAATTAAAAATAGTTTAAAAAAGGTTAAAAATAGATTAAAAATATTTCTTATAATTTTTAATACATATAAATACAAAACATAAAATAAATAAAATAAATTTAAAATTAGCTATATATTTGATATAATAAAATTGTCCAAAATGAGTCGAACCATCCAAACTAGTCATCCTGGTTAACTTCTATGACTAAAAGGGGAGTGGGGGCCATGCCCTTGTCACCTCGGAAATTTTATAAAAACAAATTATCGAAAAGAAATAGAAATTATAAAATTTCCACTACACGTCTCTACCTAAAAATTCTTTTTTGGAGTATATTATTTCGGCCTCGGACTCCTCCTAATGACAAATTCAGAGTCTGTCACTGAAGTTGCTCAAAATCTATCTATGGCCGCGCTGCCGTCTCAAACCGATGCCAACATATTCGACATTCGATTGTGTTTTTTCTACTCTATCCCAAAAAGGAAAACATATATAGACGTGACGGCAACAATGAGAAAGAAAATATCTAAGTCGGAAAAGTGACCAATGTGGGAAATGTGTGATTTTGTTAAGCAAAGAACAAAAAACTTAGAGTTTAATAAAACAATTGGGCTTCATCCAAAGATTGGAGACTAAAAATGAGAAAGAGAAAAGTAACCATTCTAAAATATATATTTAACAGAACATATTGACAACCAATAGCGTACGTAGAAATTTTATCAAATGGGAGCAAAAATTAATTTTTTTTTAATAAAAGATAAATTGAAATTAAAATTTTCTTGAAAATAATAGAAAGGTCAAATATTGTTTATTGATAGTGAAAGATGACTTAGAATTGACCATCAAAAGGTTAGTTAGAGGTTTCATGACTTATTTTTTATGGCTCTTGAAAACTTTCTAACGGTACAGAAACAAAATCGTCTACAATTTTAGGCAACTCGGATTCTATGCGACTTCTTTTCGGATTCTCATCAGATGAAGACAAATTTTCTGTCGAACTTTTTGTTGCAGACTCATTGAAATTGATAGAAGGTGATTTTTTATCAACTTTTCTTTTAAAATATCTCAACATGACTCTACGATAAAAGAAAATTNNAAACAAATCAATTACAATTACTTATAATCTAAATTTTGAATTTTATGATTTTCTTTTTATGGTTCACACAATTACAATTAGAACTACATCTAATTAAATTCATCAATCACACCAAACCAAGCAAAGCAATAATCACTTTTTAATTATAGTTACACCAGATTAATAAATAATTTTAGGGTTGACAATATTAGAAAACTTAATGAGGGACGTGGCATACCATCTACGTAGATTAGGTCAAATTTTGGAGATGATGAATAAGAGGGAGGATCAGCTCGCGGTTCGCAGTTGATAGCAACAGTACCGGCATTCACGACTTGGCATTGCAACGATTGCAGCCTGCAAACGAGACCACCATCGCCTCCTTGGCGGCTGGTCTGTTGGTTGCAAATCGCGACACCTAGCCGGAGACATGGTGACGTGGTCTTTGAACCCCTGATGGCTCCTGGTCTGGGTCTGTTTGTTTACTTTGTGATTAGAGAGAGGGAGGGGAAAACAAAATAAATTAAAAAATAATAAAAACTATATACACATGGGGAATATTTTTGGAATACTATAATCCTATAAGGTATTTAGATAATTTCACACCGAAAAAATCAAGGGGGTCAATTGCCCCTTTTGTTTGCACGTGCGTCCACCCAAGTTGACAACGTTAGGGTGAAGTGCTAAAAAAGCCAATCTATGAAGTATAGAAGACTACAAGTGCGTGACATAAAAAGTAAATTGATCATTCCACGCTTGAAAAGTAATAATAGTGTGTTTGGCGCAAAGATATTTGAAAAAAAAAAAAGTGATAAAAAAATCAAATATTATATTTGAATTCATGATTTTTTGTGAAGTTTTTTTCTTCCGTCACATTTTGTTACGAGGAACATAAAATGCATTCACAGCAAACATCCTTTAAAAGTAAAAGATTTGGTATATATTATAGACAACCTGCCGGCTTCTGAATCCTTTCCCTGGTTCATCTGAATCCACGGCCGACACTAATTTGTGCCATTTTACCTAAATTTAACATCTTCAAAACTCAATGCAGCAAATTTATTTAAATTAAATTTTTGCTACCCAACTAGCGGAAAATATTGTGCATGAAAACGAAGTAAAACAACGCTTTAACAAGATGGTATGGGATAATATTTTTTTATGAAACACAAAATAGCTTTATAGCTCCATCATAGTCTAATCTACCAGTCAAACTAAATGATTTTTAAACTTAAAAATGATGGTAACTCCACCATGATTATATGTTATGACTTCCAGAAGATCCTATAACATATAATTAATGTTCTTACAAATATATTAAAGTGAATATATATATATATATATATATATATATATATATGGCAGAGTTGGTTTTGATATCAACATTGTTCTCGACTCTTAGCAGTAGACCTTTTTATCAAGGGGAAAATTCAACTCCCATACTTGGCTTTTATTAGGAAAGCAATTATCTTTTTGGTTTTTAGTTGCTAAAAATTTATACATCATCGAAAAGTGTACTCTTAGAGTAATTCTTTTGTCCTGTGATAAAAATTAGTCAAATATCTCGTCGTTTGAAAAGTAGAATTTTACTGGTAACAATATAAAGACAAGTACTAGTGCCACGGTATAAATTTTAGACTTAAAAAAGTTGGCTACGTCAATGGTAAATATTTTTTTAACATGCATAATCCTCATCATTTTTAGTTATAACTATAAAATCTTTGCCAAATAAGGATTCTGAAATTTCAGTTAGGGAAAAAAAAAATATATATATATATATATGACGTCGCACAGAATTATAGGAGATACTTTAAAGAGCATAAATTGACAACTTGCAGTGAATAAATTGCAATTTTAAAATATTAATTTATAGATAGTATTTGAAATTATCTCCATCATTATTAATTTTATTAAAACCTATTTGGACGAGCTGTATATTAATTTTACACAATTAGAGATAATTTCAGTAACCGAAATTCAAGAAATAAAAGAAAACTTATCAAATTTAAAACTTAAAATACCTAATTTGTCGTGCCATTTCTCCACATCTCTGTATGTCCTTTAAATCTTATTTCTTCTATTTTTCCCTAAAAAACTATTACTAGTATTTTTCAACATTGCTTCCTAAAAGTTTTGTGACATGTTTGGTAATTGCTAGTTTTTTACAGATTTGCAAAATTAGCCTCCCTCCTACCCTAAAAGATAAGGTCATTTTTCTTTTTCGTTTGCGACAAAATATAAACCACTTTCTCTTTTCAAAATGGTGTAGGGAAATTTGGATTTATATTCCCTTATTGAATGCCACGTTTTTACAATCTCAAGAAGATCTTTCCTATTTAATCAAGTGTATTGAAATTAATAATGATAAAACTACTTTCTTTCTACGTTTTTACAATCTCATGTTGGTCTTGTTACTTTAATGGCACACTAAAATATTAAGGTTGGTTGAACAATAAAGTTGACGTAGTGATTGGAAAAATGGACGTTCTATTATTGACTTTTCAAATCTTTTCAAAAAACATGGACACTCTAATATTAGAGCAGCCCTAAATATGAAAACAGATTTAGAATAATTATTTATTATCATGTTGAGGAGATGTCCTGGTTTTTTTATTTCCCTGTAGCATTTGGGATACATCTTCATTCTAGTGTCATTAAAAAATGACTAATGAATGTATACAAGGTACAAGCAGCCACAAATTAGATACACAAAAACATTATGTATGTGTTCAGTATTGATAATTTTATTAGTTTATCTTGGTTTTTATGATGTTTCTAGGCATTGGTGGAAAGGGGAGGAAGGGAGGCAAAACCTTCCGTCTCAGAAATTTTGACAGGCTTTATATGTAAAATTCGTCTATTATTCGGTCCTTGTGAAAAAAATATATATAATCTCACCCAATCGGGCCATACATAGAACCTACAAATTCGACCCCTACATAGAACCTACAACGTTGGGTCCTCCACCAACAGGAAAATCTTAAACCCGCCACGAGTCCTAGTGTAAGGTGAATGGGGCGCTCGCCTTAGACACCAAATGCTAGTAAAGCCAATAAAAATAAACTAATTAATTATTTATATCAAACCCTATTAACATAAATAAATTATGTTAAAAGTGATATAATTTTTCTTTAAAATCTTTACATTCTGAAAAATAAATATTTTCTTACAGATATTCAATTTAAAAGTTATGTGAAAACAGTGTTGATCGGTTCAAAGAAATAAAAAAGACAGTAGAATCCTCATTGACATTATGGATTGCATTATGATTTTCAGGTTGAATTCGGGTAGAAGAAAAGTTGAATTTCAAACCACATACATTTTTGTCTTTCAATCTTATCAACTAAAACTAAATAATCCCAACCCGGAAACTATTTGTAGCAGTCAAAGTTGAGGATTAGCTCTTATTTTTTTAAGATTAATGATACGAATTAAAGAAATAATTTGATAAAATCTCTCACTTTTAATTCAATTATTTGTTCTAAATGTCTGTAAATTTTTATTTAAAAAAAAAAGAAGAAATTATATATTGTTTGTCTCAACTATTTCTATGTTTCAGAAATTTGAAATCAGTCAGCAGTTTTTTTTGCAAGAAGTAGACATTTTAATCTTTTTCTAACTACATGTATTTAACATAGCTAACCATGTACCATAATAAAAATTTTATTCACAAATTTGTTGGGACTTCTTTTAAGAAATTCATGTGTTTTGGGGCTTATTTTGCCCAACTTTGAGCTAGTAAAAGGTCGGCTCCATCCACCGGTTTTCAAAGTTTCGGGGTGGAAATAAAAGCCTCGTATGAGGTTTTACAGACGAGACATTAACAAGCCCAAAATCCTACTGGATGTGAATGATAAATGACCTCAAAGTGAAGCTCTTGGAAGAGCTTATTGGGGCCGAAGAGGAGCTAAAGAGAAAGCAATAAGAATTATGGTGCATCAAAAATACTGGAGGGTAAGTAAGCTATGTGCCGGTTACGAGATTATATCTAGTATTCCATGCATATGGTGAGGAGGTGAAAGCACCACAAACACGCCAGCATCTTTCGATCAGCTGGGTACGCACGCACACGTTGTATAAGACTGCAAATAATGTATACATTATAGCGTGAGGATGTGAATAATGTATGGATTGGGTGAGATAAAATTTTCTCTTGCTCTCATTAAGTTCTTCGTCCAATAATGAGTTATCACCAAATTGTCTAAATAAAATTATCTTTTAATGATCTGTAAATACATTCATTCGTTCATAATCGAACCTAACATTCCTAAGAAGTCTCAGCTACAAGTCGGGCTTTTAACTTATACTATCATGGTAAACAAAACTAAGGCGGCTGATAATGGGACTCCCACTACGAAAAAT
Organism: Embelia ribes; assembly: GCA_001753735.1. Classification (NCBI taxonomy): domain Eukaryota; kingdom Viridiplantae; phylum Streptophyta; class Magnoliopsida; order Ericales; family Primulaceae; genus Embelia; species Embelia ribes. Next base: position 11,788 of record MKEJ01069887.1, on the reverse strand, counting down.
AATTGCAGCAAAGATTTTAATAAAATTTTATTTTTACAAGAAATCATTTTATTAAGTATATATATGGAGGGGATTTACATATATCGATATCTCATAAATAGATATGTTGTTCCCCTTGGTATCATGGGATATGTCTAGGGTTTTCTTTTCTTTATGCATAATTGATGTTTTTAATAATTCATTGACCGATCATTTTTCTCTTGTTTAGCATGTGAAAACTCTTCTCTTGCATCAAAATAGTCAATAAAAAGTTCATTTCCCGTAAAAGAAACTATAATTTGTTAGGTGATGTGCAATAATCTAATATAAAAACTTTAACTATTAGGAAGAGACACATTACATAATTTGAAATTTTTAATACATCCTCTCACTTGTGACATATTTTTAAGCCAAATAAATGCAATTAAACTTTGATTGGATATCGGTAGGATTTCAACCCAGGACCATTGCAAGCTCTGATACCATGTTAAGAAGTGTACAATCATCTCAGTTTAAAGCTAAACCTATCAGGAAAAAAACACATTATATCATTTATTAACTTCAAAATAATTGTTTACTAATCTTGCACACAGTTAGCGACAATTTTTTCATAATTGATCAAGCATTTCGAGATAAGATATTCGTTGCATCATTAATACAGCACTTTTAGTAGCAAGGTTAATGTTAAAGACATATCTTTAATTATTAAATAAAAAATTATTAACCAAATTTATATTTATGACACATATTAAATAATTCTCAAACATCAGTCTTTCAGTGACCATACTTTTATCACTAGAATTCCTTTTTTCTGATAATATGTTCGATGAGATTGGACATGATGTCAATAGAACAATTTTTTTATTTTTTATGTTTTTTTACACAGGTTCAACTATCACTTAAAATTTATACTTATGTATCCTGATCAACTACTGGTCAACTTTGTATGTTTATGGTGAATAGGCTTTATGTAAATATGCTATTCTTCCCGGAAAATATTAATATTGAAGGGTTGGTGTCTCCTTATGCATTTTGCTTGTTCTTCAGAAAACAAGTTCCAAAGGAAATCTCTTTCCTGGAGATCTTTTAACAAAAGTAACTCTTTCTTCTAATTTAAAGGTGTTTGATTAGAAATTAAAAATATTATATGGTAAAAGTTTTCTAACTTTTATTTTAAGGTCAATTAATAATATATTAGAGAGTGGATTTTATTTATTTATCAGGTTTGAGAACTGTACGTAATGTTGAGTTTATAGCTACAAATTTAGGGCTTGTGCTTGTCATTCAATTTTTTAGTGACATTGATCAAATATTAATATAAGGACCAATCTGGAGGTTGCATTATAGGACTAGAGATCATTTTTTTCTTAAGTGTGTCAAAAGTATTTTGGCATTCGGAAGTCCACTCAAAAGGGATATCCGCAGATAACAGATGACACAATGGTTTAGCAATAGTGCTAAACGATTGTATGAATCGCCGATAAAAACCAGCATGGCTTAAAAATGATCTAACACCCTTAACTAAGGTTGGTGGTGGGAGCTTCTCGATAAGTTCAATTTTAGCATGGTCGACGTCTATACCTCTGGATGCAACAACACGTCCTAGGATAATTTCTTGTGTCACCATGAAGTGACATGTCTCCTAGTTCAACACTAAATTAGTGTCCTCACATTGCTGGAGTACTTTATCTAGATTTTCAAGGCACTTGTCAAAACGGTCGCCATAGATAGAAAAATCATCTATGAATACCTCTACAATCTGTTCGACCATGTCACAGGTGCATTGCATAGCCCAAAAGGCAAACACCAATAAGCAAAAGTGTCGAATGGACAAGTGAAAGTGGTCTTTTCTTGATCATCGTACATAATCTCAATTTGGTTATTACCAAAATAACCATCAAGAAAGTAGTAGTAAGCACAACCCGCAGCCCGCTTTAAGACTTGATCCAAGAATGGCAATAGAAAATGGTCTTTTGGGTGACCGTATTAAGTTTACAATAGTCAATGCATATTTACCATCCCGTTTGGATACGAGTTGAAATTATTTCATTATTTTCGTTAGCTACAACAGTCACTCCGGACTTTTTAGGCACAACCTAAATGGGACTCACCCATTTAGAATCAGAGATAGTATGGATGATACATGCATCCAAAAGTTTAAGGACCGTATTCTTCACGACCCCCTTCATAGTAGGATTAAGCCACCATTGTATCTGATGTACCTGCTTAGCGTCGTCCTCAAAATAGATTTTGTGCTGACATAACAATGGACTAATGCCACTTAAGTCTACTATCGATCATCCAATAGCACAATGGTACTTGCGAAGCACTTTCAATACATCATCCTCTTGATTTGGAGCAAGCATGGCTGAGATCACCACAGGAAATACTTCATCTTTACCAAGAAAGGTGTATTTAACCTCCTTTGGCAAGGGCTTTCGTTCCTGAGTAGGAGCTTTCTCACTTGATAGAATAGCCATAGAAGAAGGCATTTTAAGATGTTCGAACTTGGGCTCCCATCTTGCTATTTGTATTGAATCATACTACATATGAACAAGCAAGCATCTGCTTCTGAAACTAATTTTCGACAACCTCAGTTTCGAAAATATTCTTCAGACAGAGTTTGGATAGGATTGACTTCTTCAAAGTCATTCTTGCTTACATCGGATTTTTTACAAAGCTTGAAAACATTCATTTCTGTTTTCATATTCCCAAAAGAAAGCTTGAGAATTCCATCCTGACAATTAATGACAACATTTGATATTGCAAGGAACAGACGTCCGAGAATGATTGGAATCTGTATGATTGAATCAAGTACAACTTGTATATCTAGGACGACAAAGTCAACTAGATAATAAAACTTTTCAACTTGAACTAGAACATCTTCGATCACACCCCTTGGACTTTTCATCGATCAATCGGCCATTTATAGGATAGCTTTTGTTGATTTAAGTTTACCTAATCCCAGTTGTTGACAAATAGAGTAAGGGAGAAGGATAAAACTTGCATCTAAATCTAATAAAGCTCAACCAATTGTACAATCACCAATCATAATCATTATCGTAGGACAACCAAACTCCTTATACCTGATTGGAGTGTATGGATTGATGATTGAACTTACCTCTTCAGTGAGGAATAATGTCTCATTGACATTCAATTTATGCTTTACCGTACATAATTCCTTGAGGAATTTAGCGTAAGATGGAATTTGTTTGATAGCGTCAAGCAAAGAAAGATTGATCTTAACATATTGAAGAGTCTCAAGGATCTCTTTCTGAATTGCAGCTTTTGGTGGAGATAGACGTTACGGAAACGGAGGTTTTGGCACGTAGAAAGGAGCTTGCGGCATATGTACCATATCTTCGGCCTTTTTGTTGTTCCGATTATCAACAACTTTTTCAGATTCCAACTCTCTACCTAACTCTTTTGAAAGTTTATCATTTTTTGATTGAGTTTGAGAGGTAATTGGAGTGTTAAAGGGTTGGATTAAGCATTGATTTGAACTATCCTGATTTTTTTAAGTTGGATTGATCCAACTAATACTTTGATTGATCGAACTTTGTACTTTTTGGACTAGGGTGTTCAGATTGCTTTGGAGTGTTTCTTCAACTTTAAATTGATTGTTTAAGAGGTTCAAATCATCAGCAATTGAATTTTTATCCCTTTCATCACTTTCCCCTCTTTTGGGAAACATTTTTCCACTTTTTAAGACCGTATCCACATTGACTTGGTCACGTTGAGTTGTTTCAGACATACTACATTAGGCAATTTGCACCGATTTGTCGGATATGATTCTGGTTGTGCTGGTAGTCGTCCAATACCCGATTTACCTAAAGCATTGATAAGCTCATTTAGGGTCCATGAGATCTTTGATAGGTATTTTCTAACGTATCAATACGCGACTCTGACGGGGGCTCATTTTGCTTATATGGAGGGTAACATAAGCACCGGTACCTGAAGGTTTATATCCTTGTCGGTATTGATAGTTTTGAGGTGGTTGATTTTGAGGTTGCGACGCCTCATTCTTTTACGAGAAATTTGGATGATTTTACCATCCTGGATTGTTGGTTTGAGCAAATGGATTACCCTTACCTTAATTTGGTTGTGGTGGAGGTTGTTGCTACACATATTGGGCCAATTGTGTTTGGCCGTAAAATGTACCTTTTATTACTGCCATTTAATAACAATCCTACAACTTATGACTGTCTTTATGATAAAAGCCACAAGAAACTGACACTAGAGGTGTAGTTACAACATTAACCTTTCCAATTTCAGGAACTTCCACCTTGTTCTTTAAGGAAACATACTTTGCCTTCCACTTATCGACTTCATTGAGTTGATATACTCTTCCTTTTGCAGGAATGTCTCTTGCGGAGGATATGTTGGCACTTTCGACGGGAGAATTTTCCCAGGTATGGGATTCATCAGCGAGATCATCGGTACTCTCTTTGAATAAATTTTTGCCACACATAGAAGAAATCTTTTGTTTGAGTTGGGCACTCAAAGAGGTATAGAAGAATTTGATAAGTTACCACTTCTCATAACCGTGATAGGGGCAAGCATGGAGTAAATTCTTGAAGTGTTTCCAAGCTTGGAAAAACTTATCGGACGGAAGAGTAAAAAATTGATAAATGCTCTCTTGATATTTCAACGTTCGATGGGGTAGAAAATATTTATTTAAGAATACTTTTTGCATTTCATACTAACTTTCGATCAAGTAGGGAGTCAAATAATTGAACCAAGCCTTAGATTTGTTCTTGAGTGCAAATAGAAACAATCGGAGATATAAAATGTCAAGTTCAACGGATGGATCACCAAATGTTGAGCAAATAGCAAAAAAATCATTAAGGAAGTTGCAAGCATTCTCCACTTCTATACTGTTAAATTCCAGTAATAAACGAATCATATCAGCTTTGAATTTGAAATTTCCTTAATTCTCAGCTAGAATGATACACGAAGGCATGCATCTTTTCAATGGATGGAGTACTTCCTCCACCTGAAGATGCATAGGATTATAGGCAGAGGTATTGGATGATTGGTAATGGTGGCGATGGTTGGTTCATATTGACATGAGCTTGAACCGTTTGCCATTGTTCTGGAGACAATCCAAGTGGAATCTCCAAAAAATCTTGATGTGTTGAGGCGGTACATCGTGAGGATTTTGTGGATTATTTCCACTAAGATATTCAAATCCCGTTGAAGGATTGTTGGTTTCATCAACCAAATCACTCATATAGATAGGTATTGACGAACTAGCTTTGGCTTTTTTTTTTCTAAGAACCGCTTCCGTAAACGAGTAAGTGGCGCAATTTTGGATTTTTGTTAAGTACAAGCTACGAGAATTTATTTGAACTTACCAAAAGAATGGCAATTCAAACGCTTTTAGTATTCCGTTACAAGAAAATCCCTGGCAATGGCGCCAAACACTTGATTGTGCCACAAACATGCAATTATTTTACCTAGCAAGAGCACTAGGGCATAATGTAGTTTTCTCAGTAAATGAACTCAAGTATCGATCTCTCGAGGATTTCAATGGTGTAACGATAATACTAAGTACGAATGAATTAACCATTATTTTATTTTATATTTTTGTAATTTTTATTAGTTTTTATACTAATATTACACGCCAAATCCCCATAAACCCGTGGACGTGAGCCACAATGAGACACAAATAGATAACAAGATACACAAGCTACTTTAAATCACAAAATACACAAAATCTCCACATTTTACATATATCAAAGTTGCGCTTCCCTACACAAATCCACAACTTATTACATATATACAATAGCCACAAAAGCGTAAACTTCCCAAGTCTACGATATACAAATCAAGCTTGATGCTTATCCAAAAATATTTGCATATACATAAGGTTCCAAATTCTAAACACAATAATGTTGAAGCTACAGTACAATTATAACTAATCTCCATTATATTAAAGGTTCAATATCACAAAATATATGGTCATCTATCGTACTCCTTGAGCATTCACGTATGTCCGACACTTGCATTGTAGCCTACAAATCAATATATATATAGGAGTACGATGCGAAAGAAAAGTTACGAGTTAGATTACCAATCAACAAGCTAAATAAGAAGTTACAATATAAGTGAAATTTTTAACATGCTGTTGCACCCACCATAATTTCATATAATCGCAAATGAATATGTTATCAACATGAATGTATAAAGTAATCTACTCGTAAATGTATAATGCACCATGATACTCTAGTAATAAATCACAAAACCTCATGCACACATCCTACCCTAGCCACAAAGCTCGCTCACAAATCACAAATCACAAATGTCCGCTCAGAAATCACAAATTACAAACTTGAAGGCCAAACTATGAGTCAACAAATGAGTAAGGAACTAGTATCTCACAAAGGTTTATAGCGGGACTATACAACTCACAAATGTCCGCTCCTATGACGACCTTCTCCAGGAAGTGCCCTAAATCATAGGCCCGACTCAGAGCTGTCAGGTAGCTCATGAAATCCACAAAGGTATGAAAAATGTCGATATATAATCCTGAATAGAGTAATGACTCATATTTTCCTTTTTCCAATACAAACTATCTTTTTTCCTATACTCTGAGGGTATTCTTATCAATTCTTATAATTCACATTTTTCCTATGTATTCTACGCTATACGTCTCTTAAGTGACAAATTTTATATGAGTAATGTATGTCATGAATATATGTCATTTAACATAAATCACAAAGAAATGTACATGTTATAATGCATTGTGCAAAATATATATACATGTACGATAAAGCCACAATTGATACACATAATTCACAACGTTAAAGCCACCCTATTTTAAAACGTTTTTCGGGGCTTCACAATCACAAAATTCATATACATAACGCCTATCAACCATTAAACTAAATACGACTTCAAAACATATTCACATGTCAATTACATACATGGATTCAAATTTATATTGCTATTTGTAATTTACTCATACCTCTTAAGCTTCAGAGAATCCTCGAAAGATCACATATGCTTCAACCCAGAAAGCCCTCTTCTAGCCCCTCCGAAACGATCTACCAACGAACTTCGAATTGAAACAAACCTATACACAGAGTTGATCTAGAGGGTAAGAGGAAGAAGATTTTCAAGTTTATTTTAATATATAAGAAAGGCATAAAAATAGAAAAAAGAAGAGCGAACAAAAGAAAAGATGGGAGTTACATTGAAATGTAGCGCTTACAATAAGGTTCTAAAAAATCTAATTTTTAGTCATAGATGATATCCCGAGCTAGATGGATCAAGAACGAAAAGATCAAAGCTCTCAAATCACGACACACACACACACACACTCCTTCTCTATATATCTTTTTTTGTGATTAGTGAAAAAGGTGACATTTGACCAAGTTTTAAGGGTCAAAAAATATTTTTTTCTCATGCTGTGATATCCAGAGCCTCAGATTGGGTTGTCTGTAAACTGTCTGGTACCGGACAACCTCTAGGCATACTTCTGGTTACAGTAAAAATGCCTTCAAAATTTTCAATTTTTGGCTCCAAAAATCAAACCCTAGAGAGTTTGTCCAGAATTTGTCCAGGGGTTGGATACCCTTCAGACACAACACAAAATTTTAAGTTTGACTAAGGCTAAAAAATTACACTCAACAACTCAACTAGCTTCAACATCAACAACGATCAACAAAATGACTTTGAATGATATTATACGACTACGAATGATTTACTACGATGATAAATGCAACGAAAAAGATAAATAATAGCATTACAAATAAATAATATTATTTATTTTCACAAAAAAATTATACAAATTTAAGTGACGTCAGAGCAAACTTCTCTTTATATAAATGGAATTGTCTTTCTCCAATCTACTTTTAACTGGTTTCTGAATATAAAAAAATCATAGTCTGAAGTTTTGACTTTTTGTTTAGACCAAACTAAAAGGAAGCATCCCAGATAGTTATTTTTTCTCAAGCTTATATAAAAAGGGGTTTATCAATGTTTTTTCCATTGCAGCAGCAAAATTAGATTATTCTTTTGTCAGCGAAAAAAGAGAAAAAAGATTATTCTTGACGTTTTCAATTATTTTTAATAAAAAAAGGAGTTCAAAATATAGTTTTTAAACTATTTTAATTTTAGTAATTATCTTGAAATTGGCAAGATTGGATATAAAATTTGTATTACTCTCTCCATCATCAATAATAGTACTCATAATTATAGCCAAAATCAAAAGTTACTACTTCGGTTACAAAAGTATATATCTATTTGACTTTTCACATAAATTATAAAAAATTTGGTAAATTCAGTCAAAACATTAAATATTATTTTTTTTTACTAATATGCCCTTGTTGAGAATATAGAAAGTGGTAGTTGTTAGTAAAAAAAAATATTAAATAAGAACATTTTAGTAAAATATTTATTTGTAATAATTTAAAAAAAATGACCTATAATTTGGAATAAATGAAAAAAAATGAGCCTATATTTTTAGGACGAATGAAGTATTTAATTACATCGTATTATTTTTGTATAAATTTTCAAATTTTATCCCTTAGAAGGTAATGTTTTATTTTGTCTTTAATAATTAAAAGATTAATAATAGTAATATGCAAAATTTATCATTCCAAAAAGAAAAACAGACAGCTACTATTAATGAATAAATTATTAGCTTGGGTTGATGAAAAGATGAGAGTATTGTTTATTGCATTATTAAAATTATCACGTTGGACACATACACGGTAGACCTAAGTCCGTATTAATCTCTCTCTCTCTCTCTCTCTCTCTCTCCCTCCAATCCAGAGTCCAGACAATCTCTCTTCGATAAGCAAAACTCAACGAGAGACCAATAAATTCGGAGTTCTCGAAAAAACAACGTTCACCCGTTTCATTTTCCCCTAAAAAACGTAAAATAAATTAAATCAACAAATTAAACCCCGAATTCTCTCCTCTCCCTCAGGTGTCTCTCTCTCCCTCTATGCCGCAGGCGAGAGACCCGCCTGACGCGTCCCCAAAATGACACGTCAGGTGGTCCTCCGCCACCCTTCCTCCGCCCACCGCCACCACCCCCTCCTCCTCTCCACCTCCAAATCCTCCTCCTCCTTCTCATCGCTCGGAAGCAGCCACAGACGGAATCAAAGGTTTGATTTAAGGATTGATTTTTGTTTTTGTAAACTTACTCGTGTTGAATTTTTTGATATGTGGTTTCAACGCCTCAGAGATTTTAATTATTGAATATTTTATATAGAAATTTAGTATAAAAAAAATTTGGTATGAATTTTTTGATACATGGTTCAAGCATTTCTTAATTTTAAGTGTTAAATTTTTTTATAAGTTTATTGGTGTAGAAATTTTTGATACGGGTTTCAACTTTCAACACCCCCGTAATTTCTGTTCACTCTGTGAACAAATAATTTATCGGCATGACCGGACCAAAGTTAAAAAATAGATGTTTTAAAATTTAGATTTGATAGAACTTACCAAAATTAATCAATAATTTGTCTTATTATGGACATAAAATTTATTAATGGCCAAAATTTAGTATTATATTTAATTTTGTAATATTCAATATTCTTAAAATAGAAATAAACAATTTTTGTTGTACGCCTAGAAATAGAAATATGGACAATTTGTGAATAGATTGAGTAATTGTTAAATTTTTTATATGTAAATTTAATATTAAAACTTTCCCCGTAAAATCTTCTTGACATGTGATTTCAACATCTCATAATTTTTAAGTTTACATTTCTATATGAAATTTAGAATTGAAATTTTCATGTAAAAACTTTTGACATGTGGTTTTAATCATTCCATAATTTTCAAATGCTAATTTTTTTTATATGTAAATATAGTATTGAAGTATTTGTGTAAATTTTTTATTGCAATTTCCATCTTTAAAAAAACTCTTTGATATGTGATTTCAGCGCATCCATAAATGGCCGCCGCTGCAGCGTGGGCGAGGTCGCCGGCGGCACGGCAGCAGAGTGCACGGCAGTGTGCTGCTGCTGCCCCTGCACCCTCCTCAACCTCCTCTTCCTCACCGTCTACAAGCTCCCCGCCTGCCTCTGCCGCCGTGCCCTCCACCGCCCTCGATGTCGCAAGGGCCTCCCACCACAACGGTGCCCAGCTGCGGCCGGCGTTGGGGACGTGTCGCCGGTGGTGAGCCTGCAGTGGGATAAGGATGTGATGCGGCTCGAGAGGGAGATGTGGGACCAGTTCAACGGCGCCGGATTCTGGAGGAGCCCGTCCCAGAGAGAGAAATCGCTAGATAAGTGACATGTGGCGTGAGGGAGGGTCCAGATTTCTTGTATTCTGTATATTATACTCTCCTCCCTGAGGTTAGAGAAGTACGAAATTTGGGAAAATGAAAATCTATTTTTCGTTATCCACATTTCTTTTTCTTTCTAATTTTTATGTACATACGGAGTATATTTGACAAGAAATGCTTTGCATCTTATCTGTTGACATGAATGCACATTTGGCTCAATTTAGCATTTATTATCCCTTTTTAGATGTACCATGGTGAATTTATCAAAATATACATGACATTGTGTAGGATTAGTGTATTGATTTTTTGCTACTTGTGTTTTGCATGTGTCGTGCTGCTGAATAGCATGACTCAATCATAGCCGGAAACAACACAAGCAACAGATAGATCATCACTCCAACATGAACATCAATGTGATTAGATGTGATCCTAGCCATTGGTAGAAACGAATTCCATTGTCCCCTTTATTGCCTTGTCTCCATTTTTATATGTATGTATTTGTATTTGTGTGTATGTTAGTATTTCAAGTAGCGTGACGTGATTATAGTTGGATTAGTCAGTCTATGAGAGATTGTAGCTTCATTTTTTAGGCCAATATCAACAGCTCAGATGTTGCAACTACGTTGGCGTTGTTGTATGCTATGCGATCCTTTAGGTTATGGTTTTTTGCTAATTATCGGCGCCTAAGGTGAAGATTAGCATTTGCATTGATATGACGAGTAATGAACGGTGTGGAATGGATAATGATGATTGTAGATGGCGTTGCTCTTTGATCATTTTGGTATGATTTAATGGAGATTAATGACTATAATTTGAAGTTATTGCAATTTCAGAATGCATAACTCAAGAATAATTTTGCCATTTATTTATTTGTCACATTGATGTTGAAATGAAGTTGCGATTTGGGTTTTCTTTGCGTTTGCTTGTAATCTAGCTTTTCATTGGAAAACGTAAAACTGAAACAGTGGTGATATTGACATGTTTTTGTTCCAAAGAATCTAGTAGGATCCTCTGCCCGGCTTTTGGATCTACGGATCTGCCCGGCTTTGGTTGAGGGAGCGACATGTGGCCCTAAAACACATTCGATGGATGAGATTTAATTGCCATCCAAAATGACGTCATTTTGGATCCAAAATCATTTTAAAACCAGCCCAGTCAAACGGTGCTGTTTTGGCTCGTTTGCTAAACGACGTCGTGCTTTTAACAAAAACACAGAATGTCATCAGAATACCATTTCGTGTTTTAGGGCCAAATCCAGAGGAGAGGGAGAGGGGGAGAGAGAGAGAGAGAGATTGCGAAGGCGATCCGTGGTGAATGTGTTTTAGATCCAGCGACGCGAAGGCGAGATAGAGAGAGAGCGACACAGGCGACGCGAGATCCAGCCACAACCACCGGAAGCTCACAGCCACCGGAAGCAGCGAAAGGTATATGTATATACACACGCGCGCACACACACATATGTATATATATGTATATAGTAGAGTTTGTGCTTCCAGTTTACACAATAGTAGAAGATTGAACAGGGCTTCCAGTTTAACTGAATTGATGAAATTAATAAGATTA
>MKEJ01069886.1:0-13426 GCA_001753735.1 Embelia ribes | reverse complement strand
TCAAATGAACAACTAATTTGTGGTGGCAAAAGTTATTATGGTTCTCTTCTCTGTTGTACCTGGAGGTAGAAATTGTCATAATTATTTGGATTGCTTATTTGGCCAGATTTTTTTTTTCTGTCATTTCTTTCTCAATCATCTGCATCAACTACTTAGAAATGATCTTTTAAAATTCTGCATGCCTTTCCAGTGGAGATGGTAAATACATTTTAACAGGTGGTGAAGACGACCTAGTTCAGGTTTGGAGTATGGAAGACAGGAAGATAGTGGCATGGGGAGAGGGACACAATTCATGGGTAAGTCATCGGTATAATTTTTAACTTTAGGTTGGGTTCTTCCCGAGAAAGCTTTCTAAATATGATTTGATGTGTGGCTTGCAGGTAAGCGGAGTTGCTTTTGACCCATATTGGTCAACACCAACATCCGAAGACACAGGAGAAAATGCCATGTACCGTTTTGGTTCTGTTGGTCAGGTTTGTCGACCTATCTTTTGATATCGTCAGCTGATTGAGCTATATGCCTAGGTTGCATATGTGTGTGTGATAATTCAACGATGAGTACATGCATGATAAAGGGTTGAGACAAATGAAATTACTTGTATGATAGGATTTAATAATGATGATCTTTTCTGTCCTGATTACCAATATCAGTACCACACTGTTGGTCAGCTGGTAACCCCTTTCCTTCATTGTGATATTAGATGTTCGATCTAATTTCTGTGGAAACAAATGATTGGTTTTTGAGCCACTCCCATCCTTTTATTCCTGTGAAATCCATAAAATAAAAAGAGACCATTCTATTATTGTGATTCAGCATAATAAGTATATGGCATAGCTTGGCTGCATCTACCTCTTTATAGTTAGCGGTAGCACTCTCGTTGTTCGCTTCTCCTCCTCTCACTTTGCAGGTTAACTACTCTTTCTGTACAAGTTCTTAACTGCAACAATGGCTGTACTTTGTAGTCATGTGCATTGCAGTTAGATAATCTCCAGCATTTTTTATGGTGCTAATTTTATTTTAATACAATAACTCTGTAACGTAAGCCAGCAGTATGAATCTTATGTAGAGGAGTAAGAACTAAGTGTGTGTGTTATGTATTCCCCTATCTATTTCCATTTTATGCAATTGTTTTCCTTTTCATGATAATGTCTAAGAAAATTGGCTTGAGTATTATTTATCTTCAAGCAGGACACCCAACTGCTATTGTGGGACCTATCCATGGACGAGATTGTTGTACCTCTTCGACGATGCCCGCCGGGTGGCTCCCCCACCTTCAGCACTGGGAGTCAGTCATCCCACTGGGACAGTGCAGTTCCAGTAGGCACTCTCCAACCAGCTCCGAGTATGAGAGATGTCCCAAAACTTGCCCCAGTGGTGGCCCACAGAGTCCATTCTGAGCCTCTATCCGGATTAATTTTCACGCCTGAATCTATTGTGACTTCTTGTAGAGAGGGCCACGTCAAAATCTGGTCCCGTCCTGGCAACCATGAACAATCCAGCAGCAGCTCAGACGCACTTCCTGGTTCTAGCTTGAAGGAGAAGACTATACTGTCGAGCAAATTTAGTAGCCATAGCTACAAATAATCATTTAGCCATTTATATCTTTTTTCGATCTGAGTTCTCACACTCATTTGTTTGGGTCGTGTTGAATATGTGTAGTTTTTAATTATCAACTGTGAGAAAAGTCGGCTTTGTCATATTTGCACAAAGTTGATGTTTCAAGATATAGATGAGAATAATTTAAGTTGTGGCCTGGATTTTTTTTGAGATCCATTTGGATGGTTCACACTTTTAGAAAAGTTTTTTAAGCGTTAAGTGAGGATAGTTAATTATGGATGATTTGAAATTTTTTCTCTTATGTTTTGTTTTCATTTATTTCCTGTAGGAACAATTCGTCAAAATGGGGTCAAAGTGCAATGGACATAAGCCTTAGTTGTATTCGCAACATTATCAGTTCCATCGTTCAAGCTTCCGACCAGTGGCGGTCCCAATACGGGGCTTGGGAGCCGCGCATAATATTGGTTCAATCATTTCAGACATGCGTTTGTTTTATTCGATTCATTTGCATCCTATTTATGTGGTGAATTACTAATGTTTTGTAAATGCTTGGTTTCACGGGCTTCATAATTATGACTATTAATAGGGATTTACCAAATCCATCTCGCAATGCCAAACATGGTACTATGAGTGAAATTTTAAATTTTGTTCGAAGATAGAGAGAGTTAATTAGTGAAATCAATATATGCAGCAATTCCAAACTCAGTACCATGACAAATTTTCCTCTTGTCAGCTAGCGAGTTTATGTTTGCTCCCCGCAGGTGACTTTGCACGTAATTAGTCTAAAAAGATGCGTATTTGTCTTATTCACTCAATTTGTTACCAGAATAAGTGATTCTATTCGCTCGCGTAGTTTGCTTTCGGCGGTACCACACTATGTTGACAATTTACCTATCTAATTGAAAATTCCTCTGACCTCACAATAATTAATTTGAAATTAAATTAATATATTAGCACCATCAAAATTATACTTTTAAATTATTTTTGTTCCACAATAATGATATTATCAATTAATTTTAAAGAAGCGAATATTTTGTCTCTATCTCATTATTGACTCGAACTCATCTGTAAAGCCATATCTAAGTTAAGGGTTACTATATCACCATTTATAACTGTTGATCTTCTATTATTCACATTAAGAAATATGGCAAAAGTGGTTGAAAGGGTCCTTGGAATTATTATATATACTTCAATGCCAAATATGTGAAAGAGATAATTATCATAAATAAATTCATTTCCTTTCAGGTAAAATAAAAAATTAAATTTAAATATATATATATATATATATATATATATATTAAGATTTGGTAGCATGGACCACTATATGTATTTGGTTGCATTTTTGAAGAAAAAGTTAATAAAAAAAATTGTATAAATTCATCTTAAAATTTTTTATTTTTTAAACTAAAATAACAAAAAAAAAATTACGTTGGGCAAAACAATCAATATAATTCAAATTTTAAGCTGAAATACAGAAAATCCTATATATCTTGATGATCCCTCTTAACTCGCCTCCGCAAGCTTTTTTCTCTCTCTGTGATATGTTATAGCAAGCTATCAAAGCTGTTTATTTATTTTTCCTTAAAAAAAATTAAACTATTTGTAAAAGTAATAAAGTAATCGGGCTTTACCATGAGATTTTTTATTTTATTTTATTTTATTTTATTTTATTTTATGCGTTTTGGCGCTTGGAGCCGTAGCGACGACGTCGTTGGGGGCCAATGTGACGTACGACCACAGAGTTAATAGTGATCTCCGGCCAGCGGAAGGTGTTGATCTCCGGCTCCATCCATTACCCTCGCAGCACTCCAGACGCCATATCTCTCTCTCTCTCTCTCTCTCTCTCTCTCTTCGTATATACATACATGTATATATACGTATAGAGAGAGTTTTTGAAGCCAAAAAACAAAATTTTGCAAACTATTATACGTATATCATACCAGTGTTATTTCCAATATAATTATCAGATACCTATTTCAAACTGCAACTTTTGCATTATATTCTCAAATAAAGTCATAGTTTCAAACTGCGATTTTAGTTGCAGCATCCTAATATCGCAGTTTGTAACTATGATTATTGTGTCAATCTTTGAAAAACAGTTTTTGAGATTGTGTGATGCTATAAAATCATAGTTTGAAGCTGCAATTTTTCAGCAGCCGACGCAAAAATTAGAGTTTGAAAATACAATTTTTCTAACAATCTTGGCTTAGTAATTATGTTGAAAGCAACAATGATTTGGTAAAAAGTAGGCAAAATTACAATAATTTGGTCAAAAACTAATATATATATATATATGTGTGTGTGTGTGTGTGTGTGTGTGTGTATACAACTGATTGTAAATGTGAATGTGTGAATTGGTGTGCAGATGTGGCCAGGGCTGATTCAGGAGACCAAGCAGGGAGGAGTGGACATGATCGAGACATACATTTTCTGGAACTTGCATGAGCCTGTCCCATACCAGGTCTATTAAAGCCAATCACTTCCCACTGAAAGTCCCAATAGTAGGGAATAGACGAGCACAATATAAGTAATTTATTATAACATTTAATTCCCGATTTGATATACTTTAACAAGGTCTTCTTTTCTATTTTCGTATTTTTAATTTACTTGGTTGTGTAATGACTAATAATTGTCATGTCCACTTGTGAGCTGCTAATTTGGCTCAACTGTGAACTTGTGTTTAGACAAACGTACTGGTCTAAAGAACTCCTCAGTGGAAACATTGCTTTGCAATTGACTTAACATTATTGCGAAAAAGATATTCTAAGTGCCTTGGTGTTAATGTAGACCAATGCAAGCTCAATCCTCCGAGAATTTTTTGCTTGACAAATGAATCTATTTTTTAAAAAATGAGAAATTCAAAGCATCTAGAGATCAAGAAGCAGAAATTTCGCTAATGGATTTTTTTTTATTAATTAAATTTCCATTGGTCTTCATAAATTTAATAGTAATTTTTAGATCATAAAATATAAATTTTTTAATGGATTTGGCTCGTGAACAGCACGAAAAAATATCAAAGAAATGGGGAATTAAATGAACTAATTTGCTCCCAGATCGCCATGTCTGATTCACGTGATATTTTATGTGGATGCCAGCGACCGTCTTCATGATGGAGGCAGATCACTAGTTTTTCTGATTAATCATGGTACAACTTGTTATTGAAAAACAGAAATCAATAGGAACTCATTTCATACTATTTTTCATATCAAGAATGCATTTTGAGTTCATATGAAGTCTTTGGCTGATAATCACAAGACTTTCTTATTGCAAATTTTCTAAGCAAATAAAATACTAGTTATGTCTCTAAAAGACAGAGACTTGTAAGAGAGCGCTCCAATGACTTGCAGTTGTTAACATCTGCCATGTGTTTGTATGTACAGTATGATTTTGCGGGACAAAAGGATTTAGTTCATTTCATAAAATTGGTTGCGGAAGCTGGTTTATATGCTTTTCTTCGCATTGGTCCTTACATCTGCTCTGAATGGAACTTTGGGTAAATGTTTCATGTTCTTTCCGGTACAATATACTCGTAAATTTGTAATTTATCTGAATCAGGATTTTCTTCTGCATCTTCCTGACAGTTGTTTTCCGGTTTGGTTGCATTTCCTACCGCATATTGAGTTTCGAACCAACAATGAGACATTCAAGGTATAACTTCTGAATACTTTTTTTTGAGTGTCTTCTATGAGTGCTAGGCAGAAATGTAGCGTTTCACTATCCTCACGGTGAATATGATATAAAAGGAAAACTTATTTGCCAAGGCAGACCAATCATCTTATCTCGGGTTTGAGTCCCTGATCTCCAAAGTAATGTTGATAGTCTACAATGTGAAATTGTCGTTTTGTGGATCAGCATAGAAATTACTTTTCCTTGACATACGACTGCAGGTTATAAATTTCCAATCTTACCTAGTTTGACGTTTGTGCTATTATATAACTAACGATTCATTGAGATTAAACTTTCAAGACAAAAAATGAATATACTTATATGAAAAGTGTGATTTTGCGTGAATCCATGAAAAGTTTTGATCTCCCTAAAATGAACTCGTTCCTTTTCCTTTTCATGAGGAAATTTGGTTAAGGGTAATGTTTAACTTATTATTAGATTGAAAATGAATGTGGAGACATTCAAGGAGGCTATGGAGCTGGAGCAAAACCTTACATTGAATGGGCTCCGAATATGGCCAATTCATTAAGGACAGGAGTGCTCTGGGTCATGTGCCAGCAACCAGATGCTCCTTATCCTATGGTGAGTTGTATAATCTTACACTTTATTTACTCAATTCAATTTTTTTCATTTGAAAAATATCGTCTCTAATATTACAGATTGGTACCTGCAATGGATACTACTGTGACCAATGCACCTATTATCCTCGCAACAAACGAAAGATTTGGAAGGAGTGCTGGAGCGGATGGTGAGATCTCTTGAACTATGCTTAGTTTATTGGCTTAAATCACATTGATGCTTCTTTTGTAACCACTACACTTGTCCATACTATTAGGAATACCTATTGGGTCAATGCAGTACCCTACAGACCCACTGAGGACCATTTGGTGTGGCTCGCTTTTTTCAATGAAGAGGGACCATGTCAAACTATAATATGGTAGGTTTCTAATTATACTATTCTGAGCGAATCAGCTAGATTCTGCCCTAAACACTGATATAATTTTGTTTTCGAATTATCTCCAGTATCATGGTGGGACTAACTTTGGACGGACTAGTGGTGGACCCTTCATTCCCACAAGTTATGACTATGGTGCTCCTATTGATGAATATGGTATGAGTTTCTGACCACACTGTTGTATATATTGTTGCTGTCTACTGTTGTAAGCATCGGATATATAGTACTCAATGGTCAAAACTAATATTCTGTTTTTAAATTCGTGCAGAACTCGTAAACCAACCTATGTGGGGACACTTGAAAGATCTTCATAAGACCATAAAGCTTTGTGAGCCAGCAATTGTGGCTACCAATCCTGCGATGACTCCTCTTAGAAAAAATTTGGAGGTAATCCTACCATAGCTTTCGTCTTCATCTTCAGGTTTCCTTTGATTCTTCAATTACACTAGATGGTTTTTATTTCTTATGTTTCTTCATTATACTGGTAGCTTACGTGAATGATCAAAGGGGCCAAACGAGGGCCTACTCTTCCTGTTTGATAAATAATGTCTATTTAAAGGTTCACGTGGCAATATATTTTCGAATATCTTTCTTTCTAGGAGGATCTCCAAAAGTTGGTTTTCAAATATCAAGGATAACTTTGTATCAGAGTGCTAATTTTGGGAAAAAGTTTAACTCAATGAGATTGTTGCCATCCGTTGCTTGGTTTCTTTTAAAGATTAGGTAGTTATGTTTACTTTTCCGAACCTTTTTGCCAATAATGACTTAATTTGGCACTTGTTCTGGTTCCTGTTTTAGTTAGGATATTGAACCTTTTTAGTTGAATACTCCTGTCTTTGCCCTTTGGATATGTAAGCTTAGGTTGTTTAGGCCAATTGGTAAAGTATTGTTTAGTTTTGACCCTTTTATGCGATTTATATGCCGCCTTAGGCATTTGGTCTATTAGATTTGGACCTTTTTTTTATTATGGACGACCCAATGCACAAAGCTACCGCATTGCGGGGTTCGGAAGGGTCTGATGTACGCAACCTTATCCTTGATTCTAAAGAGTTTGTTTCCAACGGAATGAACCCGTTACCCACAAGTCGCAATGGAGGTGTGCATGGTTCTAATTTATAGAAATTCAAGTTAGTTTTAAACACCACTAATATCAATTTCATAAGAGGTTGAATATGGAGCAATTATGATAATCAAATTTAGACCTTTGATTCGTTTTTTAACCAATGACCATGTTTAGATCTAGGTTACAACGAGTGACTTCTCTATACTGATATTGTACTTCTGGATGAACAAGTGATCTCAACTGTTGCAGTGTTCTATTAAAATCCCAAATTTATATTTTCTATTGCGGGCCTCTGTATATGAAACGAACTCAGGCTTGTGTGCAGCTTTTCTTGCCAATGCAAATGTCCAATCTGACGCGTATGTGAACTTTAATAACCATACGTATCATTTACCAGCATGGTCCATGAGCATCTTACCCGATTGCGAAACTAGTTCTTAACACTGCAAAGGTAGCTGATTCTTCCATAATTACACTTTAAATTCTATTCCAAAAGTTTCGCTTAAACACAAGCTAATATAATGTACGTTTTCCTGCTAAAAGGTCAATTCTGTCTGCAAAAGCCAAGTTTATTGGTCAGTCATCTGATAATAACAATAATAATAATAATAACAATAGTGTGCACGCTTCTCAAGCATTTCAGAGCTGGAATTAGTTTAGTGACCAGGTTGGTATCTCAAGTGACAAAGCCTTTGCGCAACCCAAGTTAGTAGAGCAAATAGGCACTACTTTTGATAAATTTGACTATCTTTGGTACTCAGGTAATTTGTTCGTTTCAATTTTACTCATTGCGAAAAGCTTGTATGTGTTTGCAATTCGTGTTCATTCCTTTTGCCAATAAAGGATTATTCTGACAATACATGAATACCTTTCCAGTACCAGCATCCAAGGCAATGAGCTGTTTCTTCAAGATGTATCTCAAACAACTCTTCATGTGGAATCTAATGGCCATGCCCTTCTTGTTTTTGTCAATGGAAAACTCGCAGGTGAGGTGATAGTGTTGCCCTACATGATTTTAATCTCGATTTGATGATAACAGACATTCAATTGGATCAAAACAATTTCATTAGACTCATGCTCACACTGTAGTTCATTTTTATGAGAATAATATCCTTGGAGAGATCGGTATGTTATTTCAGTTTTAAAAAGTTCAAAAGTTCATATTTAAGGCAAATTACAACTCCAAGTCGTTAAGTGTGAAATTGGATTAAAGCTGGAAAATTCACAACTTGATATTGCTTAGTATTTTGGTCATATCTCTCAATCTACAACTCCAAGTAATCTCTATTTTGGTTTCCTTTCCTCTTTGTTTACAAAATATTGGTTAATGGAAATAAATTTTAAGTTTTGTAGGGAGTAGAGCTGGAACCAACAAAAATTTTAAACTTTCGATTGACTTTCCCATCACACTTGCCAAAGGAAAGAACAATATAGATCTCTTGAGTTATACAGTGGGACTTCAGGTTTGACATTTTGACTGCGATCTCAGTTTCCATGGATTAAGGTTTAATTTGGTGTTGTCTCTGCTCCTTGAAAAGTGCTTCTGATAGTTTCTTCTTTAAAGTTGTAGAAGCTGCTGCCAAAAGCATTTGGTTGACAAGTAGTTAAGAATGTCCGAGTAGCAATTATAGAACATGTTTTCAACACAACCCAGGCTGCTTCTATGAGCACCTAAAAAAAGCAGCAACACTCTCGAATACAAAACTAATTTCCTATCTTTGATGGTCTAACGAAACTAAATAACACTATTCAGAACCATGGAGCACACTTTGAATCATGACCCCCGGGTCTTGTTGGCCCAGTGAAACTACATGCTGCAAATGACAGCGGCTCTCTTGATCTCACTACGCAGATGTGGAGAAATCAGGTAAAAGTTGTTCTAGTTTCACAGTACATAGGCATATTACATGTTAAAGGAAAAATGGATATTATTAATGGGAATGACATCATGTGAAAAAGCAATTATTTGCCACAATAATCACAGTTTCCTTTTTCTGTCTTTTCTTGTGCAGATTGGACTAAAAGGTGAAGAACTAGCCCTCTCTAGTGGAGATCAAGGTCCTTCAATTTGGTCATCTGGCCAAGCCTTAACCCAGAACCAACCATTGACCTGGTACAAGGTATATAATTAGTATTTGTAATCAATTTTCGTCCAATTAACTTGAGGAAGAACCAGTTTCTCGTTTTGAATTTAGAAACAGTACCGGAAACGTGCTTGAATGTTTCCTCTCAGAAAAACAATTGTCAAGTTTTATGTTTCCAGTTCTTGAACAGTCGATACAAGAATGAAACTACAAACAGGGGATTTTCTTAAAATCTAACAAAATAGAAACCCTAGACTTTACTCGCATGTCCATTGAATCTACTAAACTGTGAATGTTTCGTCATTATTTTGCTACTTATTGTTATGTCAGTCGACTTCAACTCTTCTTGGTCTCCACCGGAGAATGAAGATCAATCTTTTGTAAGTAGCCATTATGAGACTACAAAACTTGAAAATAAGCGTTGCTACATCTTTTCCTTTTTTGATGGAAAAACTTCTGTTTGGATATCAACTCCTTGTATTTTGATTCAGGAAAGGGCCAAGTTCCCAAGACAAAACTTTTTTTACGTAGTAATGATTGATCCTCTTTTTTGGTTTTTCTTCTTTTTTTCTTTTGATTGGGAGGCAATATTAAGTGACCTAGTCAAAGAATTGTGATTATTTAGCATTTACTCGTGCAGACAACATTTAACGCTCCTTCTGGCGCAGACCCGGTGCGTTGGACCTCACAGGGCTGGGCTAGGGGATGGTTTGGATAAATGAACAAAGCATTGGACGTTACTGGCAAAATTACATAGTCCCCTCTTCTGGTTGCATGGATACATGTGATTACAAAGGCTTATATATTCCGTTCAAATGCCTTCGGAATTGCGGCCAAGCAACACAACAGTTGCAATTTTTTTGTTACACTTTGTCACCTGAATTGCAAAGAGTTCAATTCTCATCCACCTTTGGTGTAAATTTTTCTTTTTATCAGTGGGTTTGGATGCATGACAGATGCCCATATACACTTTGGAGGGTACAATCTTTACACTAAGTGCTGTACATTCAGCCCACTGGCGTGAAAAGAAATTTATGCCAGCGTAAATGGAAATTAAATTCTATACTAAATCTAGTGATTGAAATTCTAGTAAGTTGTTTGATTTTTGTACTTTCTGAACTTGCAGCTACCATGTGCCACGGTCGTGGCTAAAACAAAGCAGAAACCCCTTAGTTGTTTTTGAGGAAATGGGTGGTGATCCGACAAAGATAAAAATTGCCAAGAGACGGATAGATAGTGTTTGCGTATTTGTCTCTGAGGATTACCCACAACCTGTAGATACATGGAATCCAAAACAAAAGAAAGGAAACAAATTCAGTCCTATTTCATGAATGCCCTTCTCCTAACCGAGTCATCTCTTCTATCAAGTTTGCCAGCTTTGGAAATCCTCAAGGGACTTGTGGCAGCTTTAGCCATGGCACTCGCAGTAGAACCAATGCAACATCCATTTTTTCAGAGGTGGTTTTTTAAACAAATGTTTTCTTTGGTTTCATTTTCTTGTTCTGTGTTTATTTATTGTTCTGCTTTATGGGAACTATCCAATGGTGAAAATGTGTTTTTTCAAGATTTTTATTTTTATATTCTTTACTCAAAAGACACCGATCGGCACCAAACTGATTATGGTTTTCATTAAGAACCATGCTTTTTTTCCTAGGCTTGCATTCGGAAGAAAAGTTGCAGCATCAGAGTCTCGGTCAATACGGTTGGCAACCCTTGTTATGGAGCAACCAAAAGTTTAGCTGTGGAAGCTACTTGTAAATGATTTCAGTTTGGAAAATAGTCATCATAGAGTTTGTTAGTAAAATGTGTGTAATTATTAACCCTCATGCGAAATAGGCTAAAGTTGTAGGAGAATTATGTGTTGTATACTATTTTACACTATAATTATGTAGTTCTTGATCTCCTCAGCGAACAATTCTTGATCCATCCTTGATTATATAGTGCGAGCCACACTAGTGTTAGCAGCGTAACTTTTGTTGTCTCGGTATGGACAGCTAGCAAAGAAATGCCCCCCTAGGAAAAATAAGTTAATGCCTTGCTTATGGTAGAAGAACTAAGAAGAACTAGTGCGTAAACCATGCATTATGCGGTGTATATGCTTTGCGAGATTTATTATTGTTATTATTTTATTTTATTTTATTTTATTTTTCATTTCGCGAGATTCAAATTTGATACAAAATGTTAGTTTTCGTGATTTTGGAAAGAAAACTGTAGTCATGGTTTAAACGAACCACCAATCTACTTGCTTCTATTGAAATTGCAGGATTTTGTAGCTTCCATCATTTGTTTTACCGTTTGTTCTCGTCATTGTAAATTGCACTTATAGTTCGAAAATTAATAGATTAAATAGAAGTGATAGAGAAGTAAACTTGTAGCATTTCTAAAACTCATGTGCTCCTCTCTCTTTTTAATGCTTTGGGTACTTACCTTCAACAGAAAATTGTCTTGGGTACTCATGTTTTTTGGTCATAAAAATTAGAATGTTGATTTAGTGTTTGTTTGGTTGAAACTTTTAATAAAAATTTTAGTTTTTTCATGCATCCAGTTTAAAATTTTAAAATTTTTAAGTCAAATTACAACAAAAACTCAGCTCAAGTGCAAACCAGTTGAATGCAGTCTAATTTAAAAAAAAAATTGTATTGAAAATTTGATTTAATCGGTGAACAAATAAGAGTCCGATCAACAATTGATTTGTCGACATGTGAAATGCGAAATGAATTTGCTCTTGACAATGTACCACGCGGATGTTCACTTGTAGAATTATGATTATTCTTTTAAGCACTTACTTGCATGCCATTTTTGAGATGGTGTGCTGCTCGTGAAGCGCAAGGGCTCGTATGCACGTTATTTTAAACGGAATTACTAAAAAGTATAAAATGTTTTTTGATTTTCTTTTTCCCTTTTTCTGGAAAAGAATTTGTTTTCATTCACGTGAGTTGGTTCCAAAAGAAAAAAGGATAGACAACATAAAAGAAGGTGGGTCAGGCAGAGATCATTGAAGTTACAAATTATTTGCATGATAAACCTACGTTAAAAAAAATAAAAACAATAGAGGAATAAAATCTTCTGCAATTTAGTAAATTGTTACTACTAAGGCTAATGTTACATAAATTTGTTATTTACCCTAGAGCTTGAATCCGTGACCTATGTTATTTTTGAAAAACAATACTGAAACAATATTACAATCATGTACAAGGATAAAATTAACTTAAAAATAATTGGACTTGATCTCACTATATAATAATTTTTCAAGACCCTCAATTCTATACTTGCAAGAAATATTAATTAATTGCATAGATTAATTGACAATTTATTCTAATCCTAACTCTACCCTTTTATCGCACGGCACTTCGATAATGACCTCTGTAATGGTCTTCGTAGACTTGGAAGTCCTCTCGACATAGGAATAGGTTTTTACAAAAATTATTGTGTTTTCAGGATAAATTATTATAATTTTAGGATAAATTACAAATAATATTTCTTTATTTAATAATAATTATAGTAAATTCTTCTTAATATACAGTATTTATCCTTAAAATATAATAATTTCGTACAAAAAATTATATATATATTTTTACAAAATTATGTAAAAAACTCTTATTGAGTTGATTTCAAAGAAAAAACTTACTATCAGGGACCATTTAGACGTGGCACACATGGAGCCACACGTCATAGCACAACAAGAGAGGTTGTATCAATTTTGAAATTTCAATATATATTATGGGTTTCTTTGCATGCCTTTGAAAAAAAAATAATTTTTTTTTTCAAGAAAAATGCCAAACGTATTTAGCTTAAACTTTCTATCTTTTAGGCCAAATGAATGGATGATCTTAACTTAAAAACTGAAAAGGCAATTGCAATTTTTTTTTTCCACAAAAATAAAAATATTTAATCTTAAAAACTGAAAACTAAACAAATCCTTCATTTGCTTGGCATCTACGATTTGATAATGATACGTGAGATGAGCTATGGTTATTCAATAAACTATTAAATCTTTTGTTGATATCCATTCTCATATGTACGCACATGTATAGTTCTACGAAATGCAATTTGCATTAGAAAAGTACACTACAGTCTATATAAATAAATAAATAATATTAT
>MKEJ01069874.1:0-13920 GCA_001753735.1 Embelia ribes | reverse complement strand
TACCAAAATATTAATTTTTATTTTATTTTGAACTTTCAATTATTTATTGTTTCTCTTTCTATTGATATTTCCAAATATTAACATATAAAACTGTAATTTTGACGAATTACAATAAACTATAAAATAAATTCATAGAATTTCATAAATTAAAATTTTATAAATATATTATGTCTCCCTCCTCAAATTCCTACCCCGCCCCGCCTAAGGACCGTACATTACATTACATTATCATGCGACCTATGCAAATCCCTTTTTCTTTTTCTACGACAAGATGAATAGATGATTTTCCATGTCAAAACGAAACTAGAGTTTTTTTACATTCGAAGGAGAAAATACATTACCTAACCTGTCCCCAACTCTGAAAGTTTTGTTGTTGGCCCAATTTGCATAATCAAAGTTTGGTCTCCACCCACCATCATCACCCACAATGTACTCCACTGCGAAGGTGGTGGTCGGGAAAACAATCGCCGCCACAACGGCCACGGTTAATAGGGATTTTCTAGGCATCAAGAAAATTTTCATACAATGAAATGCAAAAGGGAAAGAATAGATTTGCTTGTCTTTGTTAAGCATAGCATGACACTCCGGTTTATATATTTTGCAAAGGTGAGAAATTGGGTAGATACAAAGCCGTTAAAGCATTTTTGCATCATTCAATTTGTGCCCATAATAGAATGATTCAGTACATACTTGTCCTTATGGCCTCTTAATATTATTAAAACTAAAAAATTGGGAAAGGTTGATCATTAAATAAATAACTTTATGGCGTGACATTCTTATTTCTAGAGTATCCTTATTTGTCCTATATATAATGCAAAATCGGAACCCTGCAATGTTTTATCGAAGCTCTCGTTACAAACTACTAAATCCACAAAAGAAAGTTTGATTCAATACCACCTTGTCAATTTCCATAAACATGTTTACCACTTTTAGCCAAATCATCGTATAACAAAATAACTAACTTCATAGCTCACAGTTAGTATGTTTTCATGAGATGGAGAAATAACAAGCTAAAACAAAACGATTTAAACTAAATAGAACTATTAAACACAATCAATTCCATTCATTGAAAGTACACTAAAAGAATCAATGCATTTGAGACGGAACAAAAGAAAATAATAACCGAAGAACACTAATCAAATGGCCTTCCAACTAAAGTTGAGGCAGAAATACATTGAAATATTAGGGTACACTACGCCTTCCAAAAGTGAAGGCCAAGATACAAAGACAAAACAAGACAGAACAAACACTACTAAAAAAACTTCAACCGAAAACCAGTTGTTTAATCAGAAACAAATAATACATGTATCATAAATTAAGAGTGGGTAAGAGTGAACTGAGCACAATAAGGCGGATCATTTTACTTGGCACTAGCGAGCTGGGTGCGGATGAGCTTAGCTGCAGCAACCATGTTTTGTAGAGCTGGCTTCACTTCAGTGTACTTTCGGGTCTTGAGCCCACAATCAGGGTTAACCCACAAGATGTTGGTCTCAAGAACTTGGAGCATTTTGTTTACCCTATCGGCAATCTCCTCGGTGGATGGAATCCTAGGAGAGTGAATATCGTACACACCGGGGCCGATACCTGCACCGTAGACCACTCCCTCACGGAAAACTGAGAGGAGCTTCTCGTCAGAGCGAGAGTTCTCGATGGTGATGACATCAGCGTCCATGTCGATGATGGAGTGGATGATGTCGTTGAAGTTGGAGTAGCACATGTGGGTGTGGATCTGCAATTCCAAGTAAACAAGATAGTATTGAGTTTACACAGTTTGAAGGGGAAAAAAGAAGCATCTTTTTTTCTTTATCAAAAAATGAAACGGAAGCAATAGTCCTAAGAACCTGGGTGGTGTCCTGGACACCGCAGTTGGTAATTCTGAAGGAGTGGACAGCCCAGTCCAAGTAGAATGCTTCCTCGGACTTCCTTAGCGGCAAACCTTCCCTAAGGGCAGCTTCGTCAATCTGAATAACAGTAATGCCAGCCTTCTCAAGATCTTCTACTTCATCCTTAATGGCCAAAGCAATTTGATAGCAGGTCTCAAATCTGAAAATAACATTATATCGCACGTCAAAACTCAGTCACCAATACCTGAAGAGACCAAAACAATGAAGAACAAAGATTTTTTTTTATCAATCATGGGTTTTCTAAAGTTCTTATTGGTAGGCACCTGGGCTGGTCATTTCGGACAAAGGACCAGTTGAGAATGGTCACAGGGCCAGTAAGCATTCCCTTCATTGGGCGAGCGGTCATGCTTTGAGCCATTGTGGACCAAAAGACGGTCATTGGCTTTGGGCGGCTCACATCACCGTAGATGATTGGAGGCTTCACACAGCGAGATCCATATGATTGCACCCATCCATTTGCACTGAAGGCAAAGCCTGACAATTGCTCCCCAAAGTACTCAACCATATCATTTCTCTGAAAACAGAAAAAAGAGAGCATACATAAGATATAATTTAAACTTTATATAACCTCAACTAAAGAAGCAAAAGGTGGGGGACAACAGTCTTGAACATACCTCTGGCTCTCCATGAACCAAGACGTCAATATCAAGCTCTTCTTGGATCTTGACAACTTTGCTGATTTCTTCCTTAATAGCCTTAACGTAATCATCCTCAGAGATCCTACCAAACCAGCATTGTTAGATAACATACACAGAAACAGGAGAAACAGTAGAAATGAACACAAAAAGAATAAACGAAGTCCTGTACTTTTTAGCCTTGTATTCTCTCCGAACTCTTCTGAGATCCATTGTTTGAGGGAATGATCCAATGGTTGTGGTTGGTAAGAGTGGAAGGTTGAGCTTCTTCTGTTGAGCATCAAGTCTGCCACTAACAGTCGTAGCTCGGCGATGATCAGAACCTTTCAAAGCCGCAGCCTGCAAGGAAAATAAAAATAAAAAGAAGCAAGGCATTCAGATCAATTTTCAATTCACAATAGTTCCTTAATGCATAAGAGAGCTCCACCAAAACTAAGCAGCTGAAGAAAGTAAACGGATCATGCAACTAACAGCTTTTTGAACAGCTTCATTGGTCACCCTGGGGGAGGACTTTCTTGAAGCCTGAGCTTCAGCATTAGCGGTGAAGAAAGCCTGCACATAAAAAACTAAACCACTTAGTTCTTGACATTAATCACAAATAAAAGGCACGTTAATGTAAGAAAGAAGCTATTAACAAAATATGCACCAACAATTTTCAAAAACGTAATGCCAAAAAAATGGCAGCAACATGTGCATTTTACGGTTCATTTCATTTGAGCAATAAGATATACCTCATCCTTTTGGCAAGCCAGAGCATTTGCCAAGGCGTTCACTTCAACAACCTTCTGGGCAGCAAAAGCCAACCATGACTTCAGTTCTTTGTCTAGCTTAGTTTCATTAACCAGATCCACAGGGGAGTGGAGAAGCGAGCATGAGGTGGAGACCACAAGCTTGTCTGTATAAGAAAAAGATAACCTTTTTAAGAAAAAGTTGACCACTGCACTCTTTTATTAAGGAAATATTTGGTATGTGTTACTCCATGAATGGTCAACAATCCAGAATTCACCATAGAAAATTCAGTAAAAGCTACCTTTCCCCACAATGCCCTCAAGGGACTGTAACAAGTTGAGAGATGCCGCAAGATCATTGGCCCAAATGTTTCTTCCATCAACCACTCCAGCAAACAGGTACTTGCCAGATGGAAATGACCCCTTGATCAAGTCAAGAGTTTGTGCTCCTCGAACCAAGTCAAAACCAAAGGCAGTGACACCCTTAAGACTGGTGAGCGTTTTATATGCTGCAGCTGGAATATCAGCAAAGTAGGTCTCGACAAGAACATTGAGGCCAGACAGAGAAGATTCCAACTCAGAGTAAGCTTTAGTGAATGCTTCCAATTGATGAGATTCAAGATCCTTCACAAGGGTGGGCTCGTCAAACTGGATCCATGATGCACCAGCTGCCTTTAGCTCAGCCACAACTTCCCTGCTCGGAAAATATTCATTAGAAAAAAATTTAGGAATATATTTCAAGTAATATGCGAAATGAGTGAAGGAGATGAAAGGTAGATCCATTTCGTACTTGTAGATTGGAAGAATTTTGTCTAGAAGGGAAAGAAGATTGAATGATTTCTCAACACCCTTGGCAGGTTTTGAGAGCAACAAGTATGAAACAGGGCCAACGAGGACAGGGACAGTATCAACTCCAAGCTGCACAAAATAATACATTATGATTCAGTCACGGAGTAATAAAATGATGCTAGAGAACATACTGCCCCAACTACATTAAATTAAAGATAAAAAAGAAACCCGGTTATATCAAATGAATCTTGAATCATACTTCGCTGTCAGGTTGGTGATTACCGTCATGTGTCATATCCCCCAAAATTTTATATCCCCAGAGAAAAAATAACAAAAACATATCCCTGCCCCCATGGGTTTGACAGTAAAATGAATTCCGGGAAACCAGCTCCGGCACAATGAAACTAGCAACGAAATAGAGGTATGCCAACAGAACATATGTTTATTTCCCTAAAATCCAAGAGGACGCATTGATGCAGCAGAAGAAGCAGATTCAAAGGTAATTGGTCAAAATTCATGGAAATACAACAAACAGCACCAACTTTAATTTTCAAAAGGAACATTCATCTGCACATTCACAAGGTTGAGTGTCTGCTCATATAGAGATGATAAGCCATAAATTAAGAGAAGAAACATACCGCCTTGGCTTCCTTGTACTCGTCAATGGCCTTATGAGAAGAATAAGAGAACTTGACATCAGGACCCAACTCAGGGACAATAAAGTGGCTGCACCAATAAAACAAGATATTAAACATTGGTACAAATTTTAGTTTCCAAACAGCATCTTTCTTTATTTCAACAGGTTAGTCACTTACTAGTTGGTGTCAAACCACTTGGTCATCTCCATGGCGGGCACAGAGGCATTACCTCTGGCCATGGAGAAGTAGGTGTCGAACCCAATCTCGCCACCTGTCCAACCGTATCTCGGGGGAACAGCTCCAAGCACTGCTGTAGTGTCAAGGACCTGATCGTAGTAAGAGAATGTGTTGCTGGGGATAAACTTGATGCCAGCACCAGACATCTGCTTCCAGATCGACAACCTCAAATCGGCCGCCACCTTTTTCAAATCATCAGCACTGCTCTTCCCATCCCAGAAAGACTCTAGTGCGAACTTGAGCTCCCTCTTGGGACCCATGCGAGGGTATCCAACAATGTGGGAGGCCATTTCTCTGGAATGAACCAAAACCAAAATTCAGTTCACTTTGATTGAAACAAGAAAACAACCCTAACACACCTAACCCATAAGCTACGCATACATATCATATGCACTCAATCACATGAAATGGGTAATGAGAGTAACAATAATGTGAGAAACAGTATGAGTGATGGAAAACTATAACTTATCATCAGTTTCTGACCAAATTTAAAGTTAACATAAAACCCAGTGTCATTAAAGGCGCTCTGGACGCTCGCCTAGGCGCCGGGGTGAGGCGAGGCAAGGCAAGGCCAGGCTTGAAGGCCTGGAGAACTCCAAGCGAGGCACCATTAAAAAGGCGTTTCCTAGGCGCTGGTGCTTTAGGCGCTTGCCAGTGAACACAAATTTTACTAGAAATACACGACATACTTGAATTTTTTTTATTAAAACTAAAACAAGTAGCTTTGATTTTGTCAATAAATCAAGATGTGACGAGAAGAATTGAGATAATATAATTTGAAAATCAATATCAAGGTATTCTGCCATCAAAGAGAAGGAACCATATCCTATAAATATAGCGCCTCACTTCACTAAGGCAAGTGCCTAGTACCTAAGGCGGTTAGGGATTTTAGCGCTTCAAAGCACCAAGAGCCTTTAACAACACTCACAAAACCCTTTCAATTTTTACTAACATAAACTTGATAAAAAAACATTCATCATGTAGATCTTCTTTTCTGAGATTTTTCTTTATTACTCCCTCCAAGGAAGAAGGGAGGATCAAATCATTTTTTTATGTGAGTCTCTCAAATAACACTCTAAACATTTGATTAATTTTAAATTTGATCGGACAATTTTGATATAAAAAACTATTTTCATGCAAAATACTATATAAATTTAAAGCCAATCCAATAATTAAAAGTGTCTTGTAAGGGAATCAAATTAAAAAGGGATTTGAACACCCCTTAGTCCAACAAACATAGCATAAAGGGAAGCAAAAAGTGTCAATAAAAAAGGAAACATAATTAAATGATATGGCACAATAGCCAATGCATTACCGTAGACCAATAAACAAAAATCAGTGCACCATTAAAAAGCTTATAAGAAACCAGATCCATTCATGTAAACATAAGAGAAACTTATATATACACACATATACTATTTACAAAGAGATCTCAAGTGTAAATGCAATAGTATACATCTTCTTGCGTATATAAAAATTATCTCACCTCACTGCATTCATTCTAATCGCAACATTTGTCCGCACAATTAATTGACATGCGTCCCATAAATTTAGGATTTAAAATAATAAAATTTACCATATTAAAAATTATTAAAATTATGTATCCCATGAAACAAGAATTTAAAAAAAAACTTATCATAATAGAAATTATTAAAATTATATGCATATATATCTACTTACCATGGTATAACGTATGAAAATTATTATATACATAAATACCAATTTAC
The DNA here is from genome assembly GCA_001753735.1 of Embelia ribes. Lineage (NCBI taxonomy): Eukaryota > Viridiplantae > Streptophyta > Magnoliopsida > Ericales > Primulaceae > Embelia > Embelia ribes. The sequence goes on along the minus strand of MKEJ01069874.1, from coordinate 7,262 downwards.
CATAAAATAAATTAAGTTTCATATAAGATCAAAAACAACCTCAGTATGTTTATATATATAAATTTACATAACTATTAAATAACTAATAATAATAAAATTACTAAAATTATATTTAAAAATCAAAATATTATCAGTAAATTAATATTTTTATAAATTGATTTATACCAAATTCAGATTTTCATAAAATTTTAAAATATTATCCTAATCAACATTAATTATTTTACTTACCTAAAATTAACTTAAATAAATATTAAAATTAAATTAATAAAATAACTAACATTTAAATGATACAAAAAAAAGCATGGTACATACAAACCGCGCGCATCGCACACTGTTAAGTATTCCAAAAAGTGTCCTTTTAGCACAGATCTAAAGTACAGCTACTACCGACAGATATCTACAGTCAACGGATCTACAATTATTATATATACTAAAATTATTAAATACCGGATCTAAATACTCGATCATCATAATTTTCTAAATGAATGGTGGCTTCAATCCCAAAATAACAACTGTTTTAAATCGGAATCGACGGATCTAAATTAAAACTAATCATACAGTTAAAAAATTACTAACCGACAGTGTATTAGAGCCCTAATCGATAGTGCATTAGAGCCCCGTAGCCCTAATTCACTAGATCTACCAACAATTCACCAATTAATTCAGATCAAATGAAATTAAAACGCGAAATAGCACAAACTTGATCCAGTACAGTACCAAATGATCCGAAATATACCTAATTAAGTGCTTAAGGTAAGCAATTTAGCGGATCTAGCCAAAATAATTGAAGAAGAGAGAAAATGAGGACTATATAATCGAACAGAGGTGTATTAGAGCCATTAATTATTAAGCGATAAATGAGGTAATGCGAGAGACAGACCGCTTACCTTGAGGAGAGAGAGGGTATGGGATTGGAGCAGAGACGATTGGCGAGAGAGAGAGAGAGAGAGAGAGAGAGAGAGGCTATGACACGAGTTGGCAAGTGAGGGGTGAGTGGTTATTTATAGAAAAGATCAATGGGGAGTGGGTGGTGTTGGTAGATCTGGACTTTTGGTGAATTGTCCGTAAGCATTACCCATCAGCTGCGCTATTTAACCTCCTATCCTTATAATTTAAAAAAAAAACACAAAAACAAGATCACATTAGTGACTTCGTAACTATTTAAATTTTCTAATTTAATTAAATACGGGAGGAAACGGAAAAATAAGCGGCGATAGATATAAGATATCGAAAGAGACAAAGAATAAGAAGAAAAGAGATAGGATAAAGAGAGACAAAGGGGGAAGGAAAATAAGGAAATCAATGTTTTTCTTGGAGTAAACATATATTTTTGTATTATTGTTCAATAGAATTGAAGTTTTGTTTAGAGATATTGGTAATGTACTTATTTATATTTTCAGCTCTAAATACTGTTGGAATAACTAAAGTAGAAGTTTAGGAAATAAAACTTGGGGATCTGGTGGGGAGATTGTGGATAGTGGTTGAGTAGGTTTTAGAGATGCTGAGTGTATTAGAGCATTTGCATCATTTTTTAAACCAGATTCTCTAAAATACAAAAAAAAACAAGTTTTATCTCTATTTTACAAAATTTCTATTTCTCAAACTTTGTATCAGATTATCTATCACATTCTCTACTGCATTAAAATATTATTTTCATATCTTTAACTATTCCACATTTAAAATTTCACACATTACAATACATTTAATTATGAAATAAGGGGATAAAAAAATTTAAATAAAAATTTTCAATAAAAATTTATTTTATTAATAATAGAAATATAAATAGAATAAAAACTACTATTTCTTAGCATTAAACATCAAATTTTTATAATATAAAATTTAAAATTATATTTTAATAAATATATAATTTAAATATTAAAATTAAATTCAAGTATGTGTTTATTATATAATTTAAAAAATAATATTTTAACATAAATACTAATAAAATTATAATTATTTATTATTTAAATATTAAAGTTATTTTTTATATACTTAAAATTTTAGTTTGTATGTCATATTTAGTAGTTTTAAGCTCAATAATTAGTTTTTAAATATTAAATATAAATTTAATTTATAATTATTTTAAATTTTTTATTATATTTTTATTTTTAATTAATAAAAGTAGCGGAGTGGGTGAAAAGAGAATATATCAACATTTTAAATATAAAAATGTGAAATAATGTGACATGATCGAGAATATATTAGTTTTATATATTTAAATAATGAATAGTAATTATTTAGATTTGGATAATCACTCTAAAGATTCTCCATTTTAGGTAACTACTGGGTAATGTGATGCAGGATCAAAAAATAGCATTGCCTAAATCTTGATTGTCTAAAATAGGGAAGTAATCCTTTGTTGACCCAAGTTTTAATTAAATATATTTTGATGATGACAAATGAGTAAGAAAATAAGGTTTAATTTATGTTCGTTAGGAGACTAATATTTGAGTAAATTTGTGTGAATGTACAAATTGAAAAAAAACAAATCGTGAAGAAGTTGAAACCTAAATGACATATTTCAATCAAAGCGGTTCATCTTAGCTCATAAAACCAATGAATGGCTACAAAACATGCCTACAAAAATAAATCAACTAACTACAAGTATCATGTTTTGGTAAATATCCAATTCAAAATGTAAGAGAACCAAAATGAAGAAAAATAATTCAAGGGCTCAAAACGTTACTGTTCAGTAAAATTGGCATATCTCCTAGATCGTAAGTCCAATAAAAGTTTATGTACCTTTCTGGAAAGGTAATTCAAAAATCTACAACTTTTGAATTTAGATAAAGATCAAATTCGAAGCAAAAATAGGTTAAAAGTTTGTGTAACGGTACACAATATGTATGTAATAGTACACAAGTGTATAATGATATACATAGCAATGGTAACAGCATCCAGAACATCTAGAGACTTGGTGTACTGGCAGAGGAATGTGATGCAAAATTTAGGGAATATAAAATTTATGGAATATGATGCAAATACTCTGAATTTGTAGCTCATGCAATAAAAAACTTAACATTATTAGTTGATAAAAATTATATCCCAATATTTGATATAAAATTGAGAACTTGTTTATGTTTTAAGTTAAGTCACTAAATCTTTCGTGTGTAGGTGATTCTTCCACTTCTAATCCTTACTTTCGCTCCCGCTATCACCATTTTTAAACTATGAATTTGATTGTCTCTCGTTCTCGTTGTCGTTTCTGTTCCCGTTCTTCCTCCGCTCTGGATCTGTAACGTGGTAAGTTAGGTTTTAAGTCTTGCCGGTCAAGATCAATTTATTCAAACAAAACCCTATGCCTATGTAAGTAGTATAAATAACTCAAATCAATTGTTAAGTTAGGCATTTGGATCGTGAACTTTTAAATTAATTCCACCAAAAACTTAATGACACTACGTTTGAATTCCTATTAGACTAGTCCATAGAAAATAGACACAGCCAATTTTACTAATAACTACAGCTTTTGACTACTTTAATTTATAGAAATTTTTTATATCACCCAATTCCAAATGAAATATGTTGCTTACCGACTCTTTGTGGCTGTAGTGATCTGGCAATAGACACTAAAGTCATAAAATATATCCCACTTAAAATATTTTTAACTAGTCAAACATACAAAAAGTATTCTAAGAAATTTTAAAATAAAAAACAGTACTTTGAAAAATTGTCATTATAAAAAATATATACGACATTAAGTGTTGATTAGAGACGTGGGGAAGTTTTATTTAAAAAGCTTAAAAAAATGTTCCTCATCAATAGACACTAATACTAACATTTTTATTTATTTTTTAACTAAAAGTATTTAGTTACATGGTGAAGATTCAAACTCACGTGCAATATGTAAGATATTAACAGTTTATTACTTTTCCAAATTGTGCAGCTCGTCGGCCATCACCATTAAAAAACAAAAAAAAGGGAGATTTTAAGTCCAACTTAAAATAATATATATTTCCAATTTCTCATCCTTGTGGCTCTTTTAAGTATAGAGACGTAACAAGTATCTTTGAACTAAAGAAGTCCACATTTCCAGAACCTAAATAACTGAAAATTCAAAATAATGTTAATATTAGCATTTATGCCTCCTATTTTAATTGTGTGTATCCAAAAGTTTGGACTTTTAATCTCGATTGTTGTGATTCATTCAATTACATTCGGTCTACTCTACAACCGCTATAAAGTGGTATGCTATGTATAAGAATTGCATCATAATTGAAATTTTGATACTTACGGTTGCAAAGAATCACTACAAGAAAAATCCGGATCAGCAACGGAATATTTTGTTACAGAATCCGCTGCAAAAGTGTCTCCAACAACTTCTGCAATGAAAAACAAGTTGTGGTTATTTAGCCTGTAGCTGATTTTTTTTCGTTGCTAAATTTGCTTTGCAAGATCCATTGCTAAATAGCCGTCACAAAATCTATAGCTAAATTTCCGTCGCTAAATCCTTTGCTAAAGTTCCATAGCAAAATTTGTCAATAAATTCACGTTGCAAATTCTGTTGCTATATTTCCGTTACAATTATAATATTAAAAAATAATAATAATTTAATTTAAAAAATAAATAATAAAATAGTCGTTGGAAATTCCATTTCTAAAATTGTTGCAATTTTACCAATAAATTTTCATTTACCGTTGCAAATATTATTTATGATAATTTTATATTTTTAATACCAGTTGCCATTTTCGTTGCAAACATACGAAAAAAAATTGAATTCCTCCATCTACCATGCCATAAAACAAATTAATAAAAAATAAATATTAATTAATTTCTCCATTGAATCAACATAAATGAAATAGAAAAAATACTGTTTTCCGTAATTAAATACAAATAAAATTGTTAAAAATGTAAATAATATAAAACAAATTTATTGAGGGGGATCATGAAAAAATAACAAAATAAATTGATCGTCCGTCGGGGACCCAGGTGGCGGCGGAAGGGGCGGGAGGGTACCAATTTGCCGAAACAACATATTCATCGACTCCTGCATGTATGAATATTGGCGATCAGTCTTGTGGAGTTGGCGTCTCAACGAAGCTGTCTCCGCATCGTGCCTTACATTTTCGGCATTATGCTCCTCCCGCATCTTGCCTTACATTTTCGGCATTATGCTCCTCCCGCATCTTTTGTATTGTCTCTTCTTACTCATCGATTTGCGCCTGCAAATCGTAAGATGGAACATGAGAATGTGCGGTTGAATAGGTGGTCGTCACCCTATAAAAAGCCGAAGCATTGTTGCCCAAACCATACAGCCGGCCGTAACTGGGCCCGCCGACCGCATCATAAAATACATCATATTGGTCGACGGGCTGAGAGTCTTGGGTACCGGGCAAAGGTTGAGACCGTTCGGTGGCCAGCTCCATGTATTTATCCTAAAGAAATTAAAAAACCAATTAGTATACAAAATGAGAAATATTAAATAATATTAGAATAATTATTAGTGAACAAAATATAATATTTAATTAGTTTTAAAATAATGAAACAAAGAAAAAAAAACTCACCCTAACGGTTGATGCTTTTTGGCTGGAGAACGTCATACCGTTGTTGGATTTGGTGTGCGTGTGGGTAAACACGTCAAAAGGATCGCAAGGTTGACCCTTCTTCCACTACAAACATAGACATATTAAACGTTATTAAATTTGGTCAATAAACTAAAATTTCCTGATAAAAATATTAACTTACCAGTCGGTCCTAGTGAGAGTAGGTAGAGATTGAACCGACGTACCAGGTGACCCGTTCACCCTTATCGCGATTGGCCTTGTTCCTGGCCGATTCTACTGTGGTCTCGGGTTTGTCCCAGTATCAAAGCAGCTCTCCCATTCCTCATCTGTTATGTACTCGAGCTGAACCGAATTTTTCGTCATCACTGCAATAAACTGCCGATATTTGTTGGCAGCTTGGGAAGCCCATGCATATCGTACCCGCCGCTCTTCCCCCTCCCCCTGGTCCCAAACAAATTCCTTCTGCAACAAATTAAAAAAACCAATATCAAATTTCAATTAATTAAAATTTAAAATTCTAAATTCAGAAAAATAATTGGGATTACCTTAAACTCCTCCCAATAGCGATCAACAGTGCTTTCATCTAGCTTGCTCCATTTGTAACCATCTTTTTGCATTTGATCGCGATAAAGGTTCAACATGCAATGCTTAACACACTCCGAAGGCTCCAAAATCCTTGCAGTAAAAATATATACAAAATGTTAGAAAATATGTTACAAAATATAAAAATTTTCAAAAAGGAAAAGTTATTTTAATTTACTTCCCAACTAACTCCAAACACTGCCTATCGCGTGAAGGACTAATAGACGTGTTGGCATCGGGGACGGCGGGTGTAGAATGAGTGGCTGATAGGCCAATGCTAGGAATAACAATGTTTTGATTGGATCCAACAGATCCAACAAGAGAATATGCAGCTGTGGTGGGAGGTAGATGGCTCAACCCCTCGGGTAAGGTTAACTGGGCTATATCAGGGATACACAAGCCAGCGTCGAATTGGGACCTACTCTGATTGGACCCTGATGACCAACCAGCGTAGCTATGTTATCAGCGATTCGAACCAGTATCCTTCTGCAACAGATAAAATTTTATATTAATAAAATATCAATAAGAAAAATTATACCACTTACAAAATTAAACATGTCCACTTTTAAATTATTCAAAAACCAAGAGAAACCTAGTAATAAATTATCTGAAAACCCCACAAATGCTTGTAAGCCTTTATCAAAGAAATGTAACCTATAAGAAGTAACTTGTTGCTCCCATTCTCTGAATCTTACATTAGCCTAAAGAATCATTAATCAAATTTGATTAGAGTTAGTAATTAATTTAGCTTTGGATTGGATTGTTTATAGGATAATATAATATTAACATTACTCCTTGATAAAAACTACCATAAATAAGAAATAATACTATATGCTTCATAAGAAAATTAACAGAATGCTCCAAAAATTTCTTTTTAGAAAGCTCTGGCTGCTAGCATACAGAGGAGACAACCACTATCCTATTCAATTTCATTAATCAACATAGCATACACCTTTTATCGACAATATAGTCTCATACAAATGATGTCCAGTGAGCTGTAGTTCTTGAATTTCTGCAATAACAAGAAGTAAGCTTTTGAACTTTGAAAGAAACAGATGTTATGAATCATTATAGCACAAATCTGATTCCCGATATCATCTGGTAACAAAAAATAAATAAATACTCCATAGAAACTATAATAGAGATGGTAGGTTTCACCCAAAAACAATACTTAAGATG
>MKEJ01069873.1:22500-32209 GCA_001753735.1 Embelia ribes | reverse complement strand
TGCCCCTACATAGATCCGCCAATCTTGACACTAGTTGAAGGGAAGTACAGTAATAAATCCTTATTTTTTAGGGGATTGAATAGTGTAAATTAGATGCAGTGGTGTGAAGGTTCTCTTGCATTTAATTCCTGAAAATTGGGGTAGGGACATATTCAGGAGAGCCAGTAGGAATGCCCTTACATCACTTGCCCCTACATAGATCCGCCAATCTTGACACTATTCCTTCCCCACTTTTTGTATTTTTTATCTGAAGTTTTTGTTTTAAGTTTTAGTCATTTATAAAAGTTTCAAAACAAAAATAAATTTGTTTATTTATGGATTTTACAATTTAAAAATTGTAGTTTTATACGTTTGTGATACGTGGTTGTATATGTCTCATCTGAAAACAAAACCTCAATACCTAATCAACACATAAGCAACTTATGTGCCTTATTTTCATAAAATCTTATCATGCATTTTGCCACATATGAGGATACTTGTGAAGAGAAAATTGCCTATAAATAGTCTTCTTAGTTTGGCCTTCAAAGACAAGAGAAAGAGAACTTATTTTTGGTTTAGATGTGTTTTTGTTTTCCGTTGGTCTCTTTGTAATTTGTTTGGCAATTCATTTGCTGTTTATCTTCTTGTTGTTGGTATAGTTTATTCTATAAATAGGTTGTGTTCTAAATTTATGAGGGGCGTGGAATTTGAATTAGAATCGTGATTCTTTTCAAGAGTGTGCAACTCGTTCTTCAGTGGTGGATCTCAAATATAATCCTAGTGGTGAGGATTATTTATAGTTCTCTATCTTTTGTTTTGCTTGTTCTCTACATCATTGACTTATTTATGTTATTCTACATTTATCTCTTATGCATGATGTTGTTCTTACCTTACAAGCTAGCATTTTCCTATTATTTCTGTCACACTCGTTGAAATGAACAGTAAACTTCTGGTTTAGTAATTATTGTTCATCGGGAATCTAATTTTCATCATTTCTGAATAGTAAAATTTGCTCTTGAACTACAAGTGGTTTGCTTTATTAGGGCTTTATTTTCTCTCATTTCTGGTTGTAGAACATGATTCTAGTAACTAGCATCGCATTGTTTGGTATTGGTACCTTGAAATTTCAATCTTCTCATTTGCTTTTCCTTTAGATTATGTTTGGATGAAGTATTCTAGTTTACATATCTATTTAATGCAAGGGTGAAATGTTTTTCCCTTCTCTGTCTTTCTAGTTGATGTTACAAATTATTTTTGCCTGTATTCATGCCTTTAGGCTCCAAATTATATTTCTTCCCCCTAACCTTTTTTCATTAGTTTGCCCTCTGGTTTTGGGAAGTCTACAAGTTTGTCCAATTAGTGACTAATTATTTTAATTTTTTGGGGTAAATTAATTATTTTAATTTTGATTCAAGTAACCTATATATATCTTTGTGTTGAGAGCATTATAATCCCTTTGTAAGTACCATGTACAAAATGCGTCTCTTTTCTTGGTTGAATATCTGGAATTTATTGCAGTTTGGATTAATCTTGCTTGATTCAAGAAAAATAGAGCGCAAGGTGATGAGTAATAACAGTCTGAGTTTGGATTTTGCCCCTAGTGCCTTTTTGTTTCCCGTTTGTCTTTTCATTTTCTGCTTATCTCTTTGTTTTCTGTTTTCCCTTCTTTGTTAGTGTGGGCCATTCTATGTAGTTTTAGAGCATTTGCATTAGATTCCCAATATCTCATTATTTCTTTATTTTAGGTAATCAAAAAATCGGTAATATTGTTTTTTGACCTTGCACCAGTGGTTATCTAAAATACAGAATCTCTAGAATTGTTCTTCAAATCTAAATAACTATAATTTATTTCTTAAACATATAAAACTAATATATTCTCTCATATCACATCATTCCACTATTATATTTAAAAAGTTAATATATTCTCTCTCCACCCACTCAACTACTTATTAACTGAAAATAATATCAATATTTAAAATAATTGAATAGTAATTAAAAAATCAAATTTAAATTTAATATGAAAAAATAATTATTGAGCTTAAAACTACTAAATATGACATGTAAATTAAAACTTAAGTATAGAGAAGATAATTTTAATATATATAAATAAATAATTATAATTTTTATTAGTATTTATGAAAAAGTATTATTTTTTAAATTATTAAATAAACGTATAATTGAATATAAAAATTAATATTTAAACTATATATTTATTAAAAATCAATTTTAAATTTCTAGTATAAAAATATAATGTTTAATGCTAAGGAATAACACTTCTTTTTTAAGCAATTCTATTTATATTAATATTATTTATATAATAAATTTTTGTATGATTTTTATTTATATTTTTCTTCTATTTCATCACTTCTATTCCTCATTTCTTCAATTTCTTAAAGACAGATTTTATTTCTATTTTTTATTTATTTAGTGAATTAGTAAATTAAATTAAAATTGAAACTATAAATTTAAAGCTAAGACAGAATAATTTTTTATTAATATATAATTAAATATTTAATATTTCGTAATCAAAAGTATTCGCATGTGTGAATTTAAAGTAAGGAATGATTAAAGAAAAATAGTATTTTAATATAAAAGAGGATGTGGTATGTATGAAATTCTAAGTAATAAACGATTAAAGAAAAATTAGTATTTTAATATAAATGAGAATGTGTAGATAATATGGTACAAAGGGTAAAAAATAAAAATTCTGTAAAATTGATATATGGTCCATTTTTTCTATATTTTAGGTAATTTGTTAAAGGGATATGATGCAAATGCTCCAAGCAAACAAATCAGGGTGACGTAATATTTAGTGCCAATTGATCAATGTAGTTGGATAGGGTACCGTAAGCTAGTACAACTCTGTTTTGAGCTTCACTTGCCCCAATCATAATAGTTGAGCTCCTAAAAAATACATAAGGTTAAGGAAAAGATTTACCATCTAAGTCCAGGTTAGTTGTGAAAGTCTTGGCTTAGTCTTTTTCCATGTCTGTTGATGGCGCTTGCTATTGAATGTCTTGATTGCGCATATCCCTTTCCTGGTTCTTTGTAGCATACTTAAGATGTTGCGGGATAAACGCTCTTTGAAAGGTAAATGAATGCTTATCCTGTGGATTCGGCATTAGCGGTCTTAGCACTTTCCCTTGGCAGGATCATCTATCCCCCTATGGTTTATTCCTCTTCTTTTGATCCCTTGGCTCGGTATGGTTCACCACATTCCAGCGCTCTTTCAACCTTTGCTCGGTAGGTCTTCGATACGGTTCTGCTTATCGATCCGCTTTGACCCGATCGGATCACGGGAGAACTTAGCCGAGCTTTCCTTAACCTCACCCTCTGCCTCAACCATTCATTCCAGTGATCTTTCAACCGTAGTGCCCTTCTTTCCCTGTGTATGAGAGTTTAAAGTAGTCAGTCTGATCCTTCTCTCTAGCTAGTGCCATTCCTTTTTCTCTTTAACCCTGCTCGGTATGGCTTGCTCGATACCAGGTATCGGTAGTAACATCAGTCTTTCCCTTCTCTAGTGGATTAATCACCGTTCAATTGATCGGACTATATCAGCATATGGGAATCAGCTATAGAATGGATTTCACTCATAGAAAGAGATCGGTAGTTGGATGTGATGACAAGGAATAACCAAAGGGATCAGGATGAATCCCACAAGGTGTCCCATTCCTTTCTTTCTTGGTTCTTTCTACTAGAATATGTGACCAGAGAAATGGGGAGATAGGAGAGTCTCGATCATGTGAGAGAATTAGGTATGGAAAGGAAAACTTACTTACATACGAAAGATTAATGCCAGTGCTCGGTCAGTCAGGAAGGAATAAAATGGTACCATATCTCATTCCGTTGTTTGGTTCTTCCTTTAGCCTGTGCCAGAAAATCATATAAAAAAGAAGCTCGTGTGGTGCATCCCCCAGAGGGGTACGGGTAAGGTTCACTCATCATCGATGGACCAGTTCGTATACTATTTCCGCTCGATCACAGCTCGTCCTTCTTTCGTGCAGTGCACTTTGTTGATGATTGCAGGCATACTCGCTGAACATTCCCTTCGTGGACCACAAACAAGATCTATGAGCAAATAGATGAATGAAAGCGATAGCAATGAGGCATTCAAGCTCTTCTCTGCGAACCGATCACAAGGTGGATTTACTATGATGAATTGGGATCCGCGTGACCAACGCCATGGCAAAATTACCTCCCGGATGGGGAACCTCATGCCCTTATCCAGTTTTAAGGGTTTAGGCAACTTTTAAGTTCCTGAAGCTTGACACGATGGGGGATGAGAGAAGGGTTTACACCATGAAAGTAGTTGAGCCCGTACACATGAAGCCATTAGTGTAAAAGGAACGGTTCCTTGCTGACCCACATAAAGAACAAAGAAATAAGGAAAGGAAAGGCATTGTTACTGCGCGGACGAGGAAGCTCTTGACGGAGCCTACCTCGGATAAGGGCAGAGGGAAGGAGTAGTTCGCTTACTTTTACCCTTGGTTGGGAGAGAAAGTCCCCCCTTGAGAAGGATCAAAGATAAGAATCGGAGTGGTGAGGCAAGCAATATCACTAGTGGAAGGAGAAGCCAAGCAGAGTTAGGCGCCCTTTGATTAGGTTGCCGGTAAGGTTTGTGGTATAGTCCTAGTCTTTGGCCTTGGCACATAATTCTAAGTTGCTAGCATTCCTAGTCTCTCTAACAAAAAGAAAGTGCTAGGAGCAGTCGAAGGGCTAAGCTCATCAGTTGATATAGTAGTTCTTTCTTCGTCTTATATCGAGAGGGAGCTAGTCTTCTATGCTGGAGGGCAACCGCAAGGGGAGGTACTTGCCTTTCTTTCGTTAAGAGTTCCGCGCTTTCCCTCTTTGGTGGCATCGTATAGTAAGGTGAAAACAGAACTTCTTCGAGGCCCCAGAGTCCCTAGCTGCCTTAAGCCCGTAAGCTACTTCCTTTAGTTGAACTGGTGGCTATATAGGTCAATTGAATCTTAGCCAGTTTCTTCTTTGTTCGAAAAGAGCTACTCCGACTCGACTGTCAAGCAAAGATCTAAGGCCTTTTTTGCTCTGCCTCTGGGCACGAATGGATCTAACTTTCACTCTTGAGTGAAAATGCTAGCTATCTTGCTCTCTCTTTGCCTCTCTCTGAGCAAGGTAGGGTGCTCCTTATTTATGTGATTTTCTGCTCTTAGCGGATTGGATGCTTTCGATTCCTTAGCAGAGCGAATTCTTGTCTTTGCGGAACCAGAGCGTCTTCGATCTTCTCCTTTCTCTGGGTACGGTACAAAGAAGACCAAGTGGATGGAACAACCCTCAGACCCAATCGACACAGTACCGAGCCAGAGCAGTCTAAGAAGGGACAAGAGACTCTTTGTTCACAGCTTCACATCCTAGTGCCAAGGTGCCCAGCTAAAGCCAAAGGGCGGATTCAATATCACCGGAGTCGTGAACAGAGAAAGCCTCGTCTACCGCTCCTCGGGTCAAGACCAAGGCAAGATCGATGCTTATAGCCTTCATGCCAAGGAAAGACGTCCAAAAGCATCAATAGCTTCTTCTTCTATAAGATCTGCTGCGGATGATATAGTTGCTCCTAGTCCGACAACTAGAGCCAGAACCAAGGATGGCGCGAATCGCTCGAATGCAGAGATTGGCCAAGAGCTGACCAAGCGAGAGGACCGCGTAATGAAGCAAAATGTTTTAGGGTTGAAGCCGGTAATCTATGTAGCTTAGAATGGGTAGGTCTCTAAAAGCACTGAAAAGTCCAACTTTAAGTGTAAGGCCTTCCAACATTTCTTACCTAACAGAAATGGCAAGGCAAAAGAAAGAGTTGGGGCGGTGGCATAACCAGGATCCGGTGGAGTTCTTTTGTAGTACCTCCAACCAACTGGCTCGAATCGTTTTCCCTTTTGGTTGTTGCGAAGCGAATGTAGTCTCAAAATGAAAGTGTGTATGCCAAGCCTTCTATTCTCCTCCTTTATCCTGTGCCCCGCTGTCAGGCTTCCTTCCTCCTTATTGGAAGAAGCTCTCCACGCTGCTAGCAAGTGAAAGCGCTAAACCAAATTCCGCTTTGTGCCCTTCTTCCTACCCCGCCCTCTTTTACGAGCAGGATAATACGTTAAAAAAGCCCCTTTGTCTGAGGAGCGCAGCACACACCTTATGTGCAGTGCTCCTTTGCTTGCTGGAAGCTCTCAGTCTACCTTGGAAAATGAATGGAATCTTGAGCATCGTCCCTTCCCGAAAAAAAGTACAAGAGGCCATATACAATAAAAAAAGAAAGGGTAGACTCCATGTCATAGAAATCGAATACATCGGAATCAGCACCGTCTTATTCGTTTGCAAAAAGAGGACTCAAAAGAATCATGATTCGGTAAATAGGCCACTGATCGGCATCCAAGCTTACTAATAGGGGTGAGGGGCCGGCAAGCGCGTACCAAGCCATTCGAGGGTAGCTAAGCAAGGAAATAAGTAAAGACAGCTTATGGTCGTGTGATGGCAAAAAGAGTCTCATCAAAGCTTCCAGTGTCGAGTTGTCACAAGTAGGTTTTTTAGTCATAGCTAGACAGCCAAGAGAAAATTTTCCTCGGTCAGACTCAGTATCCTTGGTTGGAAAAGGAATTGGATAAATAAGGCTCACATTACTGCCACTTCACCAGAAGATCAAGGCCATGTCGAAACTGAAATACCTTCGGTACTTCCTCTTAGCCATTCACTAGAGTTCTTTCTTTTTAAAGAAAGGGGTGGTAGAGCAAGATTCGCGCATCCAGTTGTCCGGTCAAAAAGAAGAAGGTTAACAAGCGCAAAAACCATACTCAACAAAATGCTCAATCCACATCCGGAAAACAAAAAACGAGAGTCTAAAGAAAGAAGGAACTCCAGGAGATTCCCCGGTTTCAGGCTTAGCGTACCTTCTCTAGGTCCTTGAAAGGTCTCTTCTTACTCGAAGTCTCAAACTGCTGTAAAGTAGCTCTTGCAGTAGAAAGAATGGCAGCTCACTTGAACTATTTTAAATCATCACATCTGCTAAGTGAACAAATAGGCTCCTCCTTACTTGGCTGACTTGTCTGATTGGCCTACCGAGAGGGTAGGGATCGATCTAATAGATCTGTTTATCGCAAACATTGGTTTAGGTGTGAAGTTCTCTACTCTGCTTTGACGCGGACAGCTTCATTCTACTATTCTAGCCTATTTATATTTATCCAGTGGCACGCCATGTTAGATGCTAAGAGAGCCCTGCTTTCTTCCTTGGGAGACCATACTTTCGGGTGAGATAGCTAAGATGCAGTAAGCTACTCTTCAGCTGCGATAGAACGATTGGCTGATGGATCTGATAAATCCTTTGCTCCGTTGTCGGAGTAGGAGAGGCTGTTAGTTCAGCTAGAAGAGTTGCTCAATTATGTTTGGGAAGTAGATTTCTTCCTTCTTGTTTGATCCCGAAGTATGAGATAGAATGAATTATAGTTCAAGGTCGGATATAAGAATAGGGCAGTTTGAGCCAGCTTCATCTTCTACCGTATCTCCAGGGGGAGCGATAACAGAGCTTCTTTCCTTTTCTTCTTCTTCTACTTCTACTTCTGCTCTCCCCTACTGGGCAGCTAACAAAGAACTAGCTTCTTTCTGGAAATGCTGTCCCCTCTCATGATATGTACGAGGCAGAGTATGAGTAAGAGAAAGGGGCAGAGTCAGAGAAGGCAGGAAAAGAATCCTTCTCAAAAGTAAAGGTATAGAAAAGGTCTTCGAAGATCTGTTGAAAGAAGGTCTACAGCTCGCGGGGTAGAGCCGGTGCGAGACGCCCCAGAGAATGCAGCTGGTACTTCAGTTTCGGGGGAGATTGCCCACAGAAGGAGCATTTGCAGCCCCTTTTACCGCTGAGATAGACCTTGAAGCTAAGGATCCTTTGGGTATGGCGTAAGATGCCGTTTTCAGATATGATTTTGATGTATGGATAGCTTTTGGGGGTAACTCCTTTACCTCCATCCCTGAGCTGACAGATTTGGGAAAGACTGTCCCCCTCTGTACCTGATGGGCACTCTCCAAAAGAAGTTCCCGGAAATACCGTCCCTACCGGCCGAACCAACAAAGACACTGATTTCATGGACCGATTTAGCCGATGCACTTACTTGAACTGCTCGATCCCTTGCATCTGTTCAAGCCGAAAACCAATCAATTCCCAAACTGTCCTATCTGAACTGACCTATTCTACTTGAGAACTTCTTTCCTGAACTGCCTTCTACCTCTGCAACAGAAGCAAGCTACCTGTCCTGCGGTGTGAGGACGGATGGAAAGAAGAAAGCAGATGTTATCGATCTAGTGGAAAGAGTAGATAAAGAAGGCTTTGTTCATCCCAATCTAAGGGGAGCCAGGAGTTCTGTCCGGGAGAGCGGATTGGAAGAAGGAAAGGCCGGAGATACCTTTCTTGGGTTTGTGCCCTACAGACTTCAGTATGGGAGGAGAAAGTTGACTCGACGAGGGCTGGGGGACGGATTCCTTGGTCGAGCTTCTTTTCTTTCCTCAGATAAGGGATCCCGCTAACCTACCTTCCACTTAACTACCTATCTAATTACCTATTTCCTATAGAGAGAGGATTGAAAACCTATATGCGACAAAGCCCTTCCTTCGTAGGACTTCCTGTCAATCTAATGTCACCCACATATAAAAAAAGATCTCTATAGGAAGGGACTAGGTTGTTTTCACTGTAGTGCGCTAACGCGCCCTTTCGTTTTTCTGCTTCTTTCTTGCAGCTTTTGGACAAGTAGCCTCGCCTTCAAGACATTGAGGAAGCCTTCCTTGCTTGTCGGTTCTCTTGCTTTAGTCTGGCTGGCATTAGTAGCTTTGCCTTCTTCCTGGTTTTTGTAGCTAGCTCAGGTCTAGCAGCTGTTGCAGCTCAGGGAGTTACGCGAAGGGCTTCCTCTTAATTAAGGGTGGAACGCTAGTCATTTGCTGGTAGCTCTTAGCCTTGATAGCCGCTTTCCTATCTTTTGTTTGCAAATCTTTCCTTCTTTTTCGGTGGGCGAGTCAGCTTCAGAGAGAAATCCTTGTTCTTGTTTTTTTCTCTCGGTATCGTCTTTAGCTGGCTCAGGTTGCTGTCTCGGCTGACGCTAGTGAAGTTCCGAGACTATTGGCAGCAGAGAGATTCCCGCTTTCGTTAAGCGGGTAGGAATTGAGTGCTAAAGAAGTAGAAGTTGTGAAAGAGCCTGTCACGGTAAACTAAAGCTAAGAGATATTTGAGTGTTCTCACTCGAAAGGAGGGCCGGTAAGTGGGTCTAGTGAAGAGAGGGAATACCGCAACGTCCAAAGTTTGACGTAGTTATCTGGAGGAGGGGACCAGAAGGATGTATGTGAGGGACGCATGTCCAAGTTGTCCCAGGCTTTCAAGTGCTCCAAGCTGATCTTTTGAATTTCATAAGGGAGGCCTTTTGGATAGAATCAATAGAACTCTTATCATGAACTGCTTTGTTGCGACAGAGGCGGATGCATTTGACCGAGTGGAGACAGCAGTGGAAGCAGCAATCCCTTGCATCCTGGAGGAGAGAAGCCTGAAGTAAGTAGGGCCCGCAGGTCTTGAAAAGAGTCCAATCTGATCTTTCTCTCAATAGTATAGAGGCATCAGTCGACTCTGTGGATTCTGTTTATTCCCTTTCTTCTGAATCTCGATCCTTTCGTTCATGTCTACACCGTCCACTGATGTAAAGATTGGGCGTGGGAGAGGTGAATTCGACGAAAGAAACTATCCGGGCGATCATCTTCTGAGGTG
>MKEJ01069873.1:0-17500 GCA_001753735.1 Embelia ribes | reverse complement strand
CGACAGGTCGGGGCTAATCCGCCGCCAAGTGTGTGACAGGCCATCTTTCTCACCGGTTTGTCAGTTGTGGTTCCCGTTGAGTTGAGGCAAGCTTAGCCACCAGCCCCCTTCCAACTACATAGGAAACTCTTGCTTGGGGAGAGTCAATCTAGTTACCGGGGTAGTGAGACCAATAGGGAAAGAGAAGAGGGAGTATGTGAAAGATCCATTTACCCAGACGGTGTGCGACAAATGAGTTGTCGGGCATAGGAGAAAGGGCTTGAGTGGGGAGTGAAAGGTTAGTTTCGCTTTCCTGTTGAGGTTTTTTCAAGTCCATTTGACCTGTCCCCTTTCTCCTCTATGGATTTCGGTTCAGTTACTAGATGGAATTCGTATTCACCGGCTGGTATGCCTTCTTGCTTTCACTCATACCTTCGCTTCGATTCGGCAAGGATCTTTCCTCCCTGAGATCTAATTACGTATTCACATGGATTTGCCATCGAGGACACTCATAACTACAGGCAATAACCTACTTCACTGGTACAGGAAGATATGAAATATCTGGCTTGGCAGCAACTTATCCTTCTATAATTCCATATCACCTTCGCTTGCATTCCCTGAGACTGATAACAACGTAGCTTACTTAGCTCAATTACCCATCCGCTTCCTTTGAACATGGATAGATACCTTTGAACGTTATCAAAGCACTTTCTGAGCGGAAAACCTAGAAATCTCGGCAAACTTTTTCATGCCTTGGACAGCCTCTTCGGCTGCTTGAACTACTTACTATCAGGCGAGCAAGAACTACATTTACTAATTCAAACCTATCTTGAGAAAGCCAATCCTAGGCTGAAAGGAGAGGGACAGGCCCGGGAAAGCAGAAGAGAAGAAGAAAAGGATATCCCTCCATTACGAGAGGCAGTCACAAGCAGTGACTCAGTGAATCAAGCAGCCAGTCTCGCCGCAGTCAAGCACTCATTAGTCCGTTGTTCTTCTTGCCAACAGCTTCGCTTCTTCCTTGATGACCTCATGACCTCTTCTGTTCTGGAACTAACCGAAGTAAAAAGGAGTAGTATTCCACCCGGCAGCTTCAAGGGGGGATTCCACCAGTTAGTTAGCTGGTTCCAGTTAGCTTCGAGGAGGGGCAGCATTTGCAGATTCCCCAGAATAAGCTTTTGAATCAGAGATCTCAGCACTATGAGAAGTTCCTTTTGGATCGCTTGCCTAGAGAAAGACTTTTTACTTTGACATAGCTGATGGTAGTAGATTGTACATGAGGGAGGTTTAAGCCGTGTGAAATGTCCCGCAAATGGCCTTTGAGCTTGTTTGCTTGCTGTCCGCCTAGGTGCATCAACAAGCTGGCATGCCCCTGTTCTCAGAGCTGAGGCTCGACTAACTCGAAGCAGCGGTTTTTACCTAGCCTGGCATTGCCTGAAGGAGTCTTCGGGTTAGCTTTGCCAAAAGCGGGACTTCAACCTTGCAATCCGTTCCGTTGGAGGTGGACTTGAGACCAACGACGGATTAGAACCTTTCTAGTCCTCTTTATACTCTTTAACCCAAGCTGTATACTTCACGTTTAGTGGAAAACCTCTCCTAGTTGATTTGAATTCGATTAATCGATTGATGAGACGAAATTTCCTGCTCTTGAACGAAGGACTCCTCCCGTACCCCTTTCAACTTCACTAGGGACCTCAGCCCCAACTTCCGCCCTCACTTCAGTGGCTTCGACTTTCTCTTTCAACACTAGCATGAAAAAGCTTGAACACATTGAGCACCCGGTCTTTAGATTTCAAAGCTCAAAACCTGCCCAGGAACAACCGAAACCTCATACGCGCCAGACAGCTGCCATACTGGAAGAACGAATTGACTCGACAAGGAAACCAAGTCAAAGGGTCGCGCCTGACAGCCAAGCCCGTGGAATGGTTGAAGGTAGCTCTCGCTCGCATGTGCGTTCCTCTAGTACTTCCTCAACCTGATCGTTCTGATTGAAGTCCGAACTAATTGGCAAGATATCCTTGCTTCATCCGATCTTCTTCTTCTAGGAGCATCCGATCAAGATCTCCTTCTATTTCGATTTTCCTTTAGAAAAATCTAGACTGTTAAGCATCTCAAACTTCGATTTCAGATTAGTTTGCCATTGAAAGAAAAAAAAGATCAAGAACCAGAAGCGCCTTCAAGCAAGTCTACTGGAATCAAGGATTGAGTCGCTGGTTCACTCCTCCAATCAAGTGGTCCAGCCTGAAAGCCAATCCCCGAGAACCCGACAACTCGGCTAGCCCGGATCCATCTCATAGGCTTCTTTGGTGGCTTGCCCCTTTCGCTACTTTCTTAAGATTGAAATGGAAGTCAAGGAACCTATAGACAAAACGCTGGTTTAGCTCATCTAGATCAAAAAATCTTCCATTGGCAGCCAACAACATCGATTTCAGAGCCTAAAACCAGCAAAGCGAGCAAGTTTAGAAAGGAGGGACTCATTCAACCTGCCCCTTGGATTGCTGAAATCGCTCAATTGAAGCCAAACCGGGTTCCTCGATAGAGTCTATTAAGATGCCAGTCAACGGTTGGCAGGGCTTGTTATGCCCAAAACAAGGCTTTTGATAAAGGATTCTCGGAAGAATTGGCATTTTGCCTTGCCTTTCTTAAAGTTCGAAATTCCTATCCAAGCTGATCCAACTCGGATTTGACTTCATCTCCAACCCCAGAACCAAAAACCTCCCTGGAGCTTGGTCAACCCAGATGAGCTGAGCTACGAAGTTTGGTATTCGTGAGGACGCAGCCTTGTCAGAAAGGGCATTCTCGCTTATCTGTATATGCAAATTTTAGAATTGGGTTACCGCGGCAGAGTTTCAATCGAAATAGTGATTCTTTGGCCAGGTTTGCTTATCCAACCCTCGACTTTAAGGCATCTCATTAGGTCCCTTTCAAAGGCCCTAAAAGGCCTAAACCCGGCCTTGCTACAAGGAACCTAGACAGAAGAACGGAATCGTAGCCTTCAAGCTGACGGACGTCTGAATATCTCATTCATAATCCGACGAGTTAAATGAGAAAGGGGCGCTTTCATAGCTCTAGCTTGCTGCGTCAACTGGCCCTTGGTCATCCTTTCTGTGAAGTAGCTTGTCTCCTCCTGTCTGGTTAATGGGGCTCTCTATTCAAAGATTCAAGAAGTCACTCCGGATGGATAAGTTTCCCTTTCTTTGATTCATTCGCCCTACGTGATCATCTACTTTCTTCCAGTCGAGAAGAGACAGAGCTTCCCCGTCTAGTCGAATAAGTCAAAGCTATTTTGGTCACAGAAATGGGGGTGACAAAAGAAAATCTCAAATCTTAGCCAATCCCTTGTCAGAAGGTAATCTTCCCCAAGAGTTCCAGCTGGAGCGGTCGAACCACCACTTCATCCTCTATCCCAGGTAATCCTTGCACGGGCTACCCTGATATGTTTTCTTCTACCCTATCTTCATTACTGAACTTTGTCTGAATTGTCTTTTTTTAGCTTCTCCTCCTTCGACAGTTCTATCTAATAAATAGTTTGGTTTCACAAACACTTCTACAGAACCCACAGGAGTGTAGGCGTGACAGAATTGACGGAAGCCAAGCAGCGTCAACACGAGTCTGTTGATGACTTTATCACAAAATCCATTTAGTACTATATACCTAAAGGGATTTTTCATTGTCTTCCCTGCTATGCTATGTCTTTGCTTGCTTCTCTTCTATTCTACAGCTCTTCCGTTCTTTCTTTCTTTGCTTGCATCTCTTCTTTGTTCTTTGCTTCTTCCGTTCCTTCTACTCCTCTTTCTTCATAGAATCATAAAAGCGAGGCGATCGGCAGTGAGCAGCAGGAAAGAGTAGTCCATACCGCAAGCAGTACCATAAGCGGTACCACAAGCCGTACGTTCAGCTATTATTATAGGCTGAAAACGGATAAGGCAAGAAAGGATTGCTTAATTATAATGAATATAGTCCCTAAAGACGAGACGGAGTCCAGCTTTCTTTATAGAAGTCAAAGAGCTTCTTCTCACCAGATGGGAACTGAAAGACCTTTCGAACTGAACTTTCTTCCCATAGCCTATGACAGCATTTCCATAGCTCTATGCCTACCGTCTTTCTGGCTCACCCATCATTCGTACTGGTAAGTCAGGACCATATACCTCGGGTGCCTTCTGGTTGGCTTTACAAAAAGACTATTCCCAACCTTTCCTCTATGATGTTCGTCTACTGTGGTTAGGCCTTGTATATTATACAATTCTGACTACCAAGCTAAAGGAAAACCACCTTCTTCCTCTCTTCTTACGAGAGTCTCTATTTATTCAATTAACACAAACTCGTTTTCAAAAAAAAAGGAATCTCTTTCTAGTGGAAAACTTTACCCAGAGGGTTAGGCCCTTCCAAGGCGTCTTATTATGCTCGCATGGATGGTCCTTTTCCTTTTCTTTCTTGTGCCCTCTCCGCTTAGTTAGAGGAGTAGGCTCTCCAGCGTAAACTCCGAATCTGATAAGAGGTTCTCTGTCTTGATGTCTAGTATGGCTAGTCTAGGGCGCTCTCAGTGATCGATCGGTTACGAAAAGCCAGCGCCAAATAGTGCCTCAGGAACCCGTCGGTCAGAGGCCGGTCCCTTCATTCTCATAAAGCCTGGTGAGGAGATCTTTCTCGCTATTGTGTATCCGCAAAGCCCTTTGTCCGCTCTCTCTTATATAAGCGAAAAGTCCGTCGGGGAAGGCCGAGTCTTTTCCTAAACTAAGATTAGTAGAAGGAGCTGTTAGGTATATTTTTCTATCACCGAAGGCTGGAATCACAAGCAGTTATGTCTATGCGGGCGACTTCTGTTCCAGTGGTAGTTGGCTAGGTGAACGGCGGTGGTAGTGAAAAAGAGATTGTTTTTAGGCGGTCTCAGTTGTAAATCACCCCAATGGAGACCTATCTTCGACATCTTCTACCGGGATTCCTGCTTCGATAAACTAGGATGCTTGCCTGATTGATGATTCGGATCCATTGGAAGAGAGGACGGAAGAAGAAAAGAAGGTCTTATTCCCTGGGAAAGTGCCAGTTAGCAGCCTATGAAATGCAGGAAATCTTATTTCTAACTCGGCTGTTGTTGGTTCAGCAAGAGCCTTCGGTACCATGTTTGCAGCTGAGAGCGCTACGGCCTCTACCTCTGCGATGGGACTTCCTCACCCCTTATCAATAGAGTGATTTCATGCCTCCACTTACGCGTTGAGAAAGTATCTTCCACCACACCACTCTTATGTTGAGAAAGTCTGTTCCAATACCTCTTCAGGCAAGAGAATCCCCTTATTTACACGAGAAAAGAGACGAAGCGAGCTCTATATCTATATGGAGCAAGTCCCCTCTTCGATAGGTGGGAAATCGATCTTTCCTATTCCTATTACGTTACGGGATTATGACTAGCAACCTCATTTGCTGAGAGAGCTTTATCAGTCTGCTTTCGAGGAAAGCTATGAACCCTTGCTTTCGATCCTTTCAGTCGAGCGGATTCACCCCTTTCCCGCTGGTATAAAAGAATACAGTTACAAGAGTAAAATTAGAGAGAGAGATGGACAGATCCAATGAACCAATCCTATCTTTTTCGTTAGCTCACTAAGGAAAGTGGCTTGCTTTACGTTAGTAGTTTAGATTGAAATTTTTTCAAGAATAAATGAATTTCTTATTGAAAGATGGTTGTTCGGGATAGCAAATCAGTCTCCAATCGCAGGAACTCTAAAGTCTTCCTCGGCAGCAGCAGGAACGAAGCAGCTCGACCTTGATCCTCACCCTCGGAGGGGAAAGATTAAGAGTCAGAGTTTGAACGTTCATCCCATGTTAGCGAACGTAGGCAACCTCAACCAGCTCAATCTAAGCTTTCTCAGGACTGATCAGTAGGGCAGTTCTGGTTTTCAGTACCGGGGATAGAGACGAAATTGGCTAATTGGATAGATTGAATTGGGAAAGTGCTGTTGCATCTACAAAGAGCAAATCTACCTTTCTTTCTCAAATTGTTCGGAAGGCAGCGGTAGTACGATTTTCTCCGTTCGAGTCTAGGTCTACTGGTGTGTCGTCCTCTGAGTCACTCTCGCAAGCAAAGAAAAAAGGACCTGTACTTCATTTGTTCTTACTATGGAGGCTTCTTACCCTTTAGAACTAAGGTGGGCGGACAAAGCCAACCCAAGAGCACCTCCTACGAACTTCACTATCTGCTTCTAACTAGTTCTAGTTTTTTCCTACACCAGCCTTACGGGTGAACTGAAGTCAATCAATTCAAGATTCAAGCAAGTAGGCCACTAATGCCAACCAACACTATCCTGATGGTAGTACGTACTGACAACCGGCTCATAAACATGCCATTAAACGCTAAGAAAACAGCCTTCTCGTGAAAGTCCCTCAGTGGATTCATTTTTCTTTGTGATCTTTCCGATGAATGTAGATCAGTTCTCTTGTCAAGGAAAGAAATACTAAGTAAAGGCAGACAACGAGGCGAAGATAGCAGACTTGCCTCGAGACAGGAACATAGCATAGGGACATTGCTCCGGACTAGTGTTGTAATTGATTGCAAAAAGCTCCTTCGCTTGGCGAGCTCCTCTTTGCTCCTAGTAGACTACTAGACATATTGTCTACTTTGCTTTTATGGAAGAGCTAAGTCCAAGAAGGGAAGGGCTCTCCAAAGTAAATTGTCAAGCTTTCGAACTCGCCTTGAAGTTTATGAATGATTGCAAGGCTAGCAAGAAGCAGGCTCGCTTATGATCTGCTGAAAGATTACATCAGGTTTTTTTTCATCCCTCACATTCATGAAGCAGATTGTCGAAAAGGGCTTTCTGCAAGCAGGAAAACGACCTTTTTGACGATCCACAGGTTGTAGCTTGACCCCGGTCTCGGGACTTCTTCCCAAGTCACGGAGTCTTTGAAAAAGTTGTAAATAAAAGGAGTATACCCTAAACAATATATATTTTCCAAAGGCAACTAGTTAGTAAGACGGGTGTCAGTACCAAATCCTTAATCAGTAGTTCACTTTAACTACTAGTTAACGCACTACTAAAGCAGAGTAGCCAGCATGCGCACATCATGCCATAGGAGCTCAGAGCTCAGCGAATGGAAGAAGCAGGCAGGGCTAGATAGGGTGGGCTTACTCACTCAAACAACTACTGTAGTAAGTAGCGCCAAAGCGCGTAATAGACTGACTTATAAGCAATTACACGCAATCAACGGATGTTCATGCATTGGCCTTCGATAATGCTTCAATCGACAGTCTCCGGATCTTGTTCGGTTTGGTCTGCTATAGAAGACTTATGACTTAGTGTCAGGACTTGGTTTAGACTATAAGGTGCCAATCCTTGGTCAGCCAAGCGAGGTTTACCCCTCGTATTTATGGGGTGGTGTCTCAGGCACCGATTTCCTTGTCCAGTCACTTGGTCTTGTCCAACCGAAGCAACAGCATTCTCGATAGGCGCCACGGTAGGCAATTCCAATAGTCTAATCCTCGCTTTTTAGCGCTTCTAGAAGCATAAAAGCGTCTGCAAGTGGGTGTATTCTTAGAATTACACGAGATCTTTTGGCAGAAAAGCGGAAACGTCCTTCGTCCTCTTTACACTTAGTTGCTTCAGCCTTCGTCTTTCGGTTTTAGGACTAACTTAGTCTTCTTTCAATAAAAAGGTATTTAGTGAGTGACTCTTTCCGTCTTTAGTTTAGGTTCATTACGGCAGTTGTTAGTTTCCTCTCTTTATCAGTTAATTCGGTATCGTTTATTAATTGCGTATATTAAGGGGAGTCCTTCCCCCAGGTGCGCCTAAAGTCTTATGTTCGATGATCCCTTTCCAAGCCGGGTTAAACAATCAGGCTCGACTAAGAAATCCATGCAAGAGACTCCTCCTAGTAACCATCCCCGAAATCCAGAAAGGTCTTCTTGAAGACATGGCGGGCTTCAAGCTACACTACACCCTTCTTTGCTACCAAATCATAGATCTTCCAGAGAAGACCAAAGCGAATGAGCTCAGTCGATTCGCGTCTGATCCTCCATGATTTATCATAGACTGATGCAGAAAAGAAGTCACTTAAGGAAACATCCGGTGAATTCGCGAGACTCCAGTACCAACCAATGGACGTACCGAAGCAAATCCTTTATCCAGTTCCTGAGCAAAGACCACTCAAGGAAGTCCCGGACTCTTTCTGTTGGAAATAATTCATCAGGAGCCACCTTTCAATCCGAAGGTTTCATCTCTTGTTGAAGGAAGAAGTTAAACCTCGAAGAATTGGAAGCGAAAGCTCAATCTGCCAAGCCACAATTCTAATGGATAGTCATTGTGACCCCAAGGCTTGGTGTACATAGCAAGAACCCGCAACAAGTGACGAGATCTTGTATGACTGAGTTTGACAAGGACCCTATAACCTCCACCCCCTATCCTTACTAAGGTAGAGAACCTTCGTAATGAATGGATTTATTAAAAATATAGTCATCAGACCATATGGATGATGGTAAGCAAGCAAAGAACGAGCAGACATGGCAGAAAAATCCAAGCGTCCACTCACCCTTGACACAAAAGCGCTTAGCAAACAAAAAAGCACCAGTGTCAGAAATAAGAGATTTTTTAGTTTCAATTTGAACTCCTAATTTCTGAAGACACTGAAAATAAACTTAAAAAACTTGCGCATCAGCGATGACAACATCATCACCGAGCACATTGATTGGGGCACATCCACTACACTAAAGTGGCTTTTGAACGAGACTTACCTTACTGGCTTAGGGGCAGTTGCTACTCAAATGGGTGTACCCGGAACGGGGTCTAAATGGATCTGCTATAGCTACTCGATCTCGATCAAATGGCTCTGGATCTGTCTCTACATCTGGAGTATCCATAACAGGATATGGAACTCAATATCGATCTGAAACTGGAAGGGATGCTATTGGTGCCAGATTCGGTCCCTTTATCGGCGTTCTGGCCCTTTCTAAGTTGGTAAGTACCTCACAACTGTGGGCTTACGCCTTATGGTTAATGTTGGGAGAAGACCAGAGTCCAAAGCCGACCCAATGAAGGGTTCCAAACCTTGACTCGTTCAGGGATCCCAACCATTATCCCGTCGTTTCACCATCGAGCTATTAAAGATCGACGGGATCCAAGGCTTGTTAAGTTTTCTTGTTCACTGTTTAGTTTATCAAACATAATCTTAGTTTTGCCGTCCGGAAGAAAGATTCCTCCGACCACTATACATGTGAAAGGTTATAAGCTGGGGCCAGCTTGTGTTAAGATTTTGAGACACTTATGGTGTCTGCGTCTGAGATACTCCTGGCTTATTGCCCTGGTTATACCCGATTGCCTTTTTAATGAGGCTTTCGGTATCGACCTACCTGGTCTTCCGGTCCCAACACCTACAAGAACCCGTTAAGGGAGCCCTCTTAGGTAAGGGGGCGTGGATCGTTCCATTCAATTGATTCAAGGAAACTGTCTGTCCTTCATAGTTTACCTATTGATGCGACAGCAATTTTCACCTTAGTGAAGCCTTAGTCCTTGGCTGAGATTGGCCACGTTTGGTTTGACGACCAACTTGTTTATCCAGCTAGCTTTTCTCCGTGGTAAAAAAATTCTATTTGTGAGTCGGCTCGGCTACTCTTTTTTTGAAAGGTAAGGTGGGGCCTTCAAGGCATTATCAAAAAGAATGCCTATCTATACTATAAAGCGCTGAGTTGAAGAGGGAACAAGTCCCACAGAGAGATGCTAAGTGGGAGAAAGAGTAAAATTACAATCTCTTTTGGAATGGAAGACCCCCATCCACTGACTATAAGACTGCAGCCTAACACCCAAGTTAGCCTGACGATCAGCTAAATAAGTCCCTTCCCTCTTCACATGATGAATTTTAACTCAACATATATTGAGAAATTTTTTTTTCTCAGTATAAAAAAGCATAGGCGCCAAGGTTATTGATTATTACCATTCGCCCATCTTGTTTGATATGATGACTTGAAAAGAATCAATAGTTTGGACAAAACTATGGCCATGCAGGAGAGTTTCTGCTTCTGCAAAGGTTGCATCTTTAATCCCCGGAGGGGATCTGTTCAATTCCACATGACAGCACCATTCCCATCTTTTATGACCCCACCATAATCCGAATTCCCAGAATAGCCTTCCCTACTCCTTCAAAGTAAAGTGCATCTTGATGTGATTTGAAGAGGAAATTGCCACAAGATTGAGATAGATATGTTTGAATTTCCATTAAAAAAAAAGTAATGCAATAAGACCTCCTTATCTTCATCCTTACTAGCATCCCATACAACAAATCCATTTTTTATGGTATCGATTTTTTCAATCACCTTAATGAAGGAGGTGGACTTCAACCAAGTCAGCCCCTCTTATGAAGTGGCTATGGAGATTTCCAAAGGAAAATAAAAAGCCGTGGTGCTCACATTTAGCTGCTAAGTACCTCTCCAATGGCAAAAAATGGATTGACCAACCCACCTCTTAAATATCCTGCATCTAGAAAGGTATTATCTCAACTTCTCTGGCTTGCTTAAAAAAAATTTTGGCCTGCGGTAATGGTTTCAGGATTTCATCTCCTAAATTCTTTTTTTCTATGAAAGCAAGAGATGGAAAGTGTTGTTCTAAATTCTCCCTCATTCCACTCGTCCAGCCCTCTTCACGAACTTGTACAATCGATGCCACAGAGATAGCCAACTCTATTATCAAAGAAATAAGGAAAAGGGCGACGATTTGGCACCAGATATCCGGAGGTGTGGAAAGAGCAGCTGTGAGAAGCGGAAAAACCATCAAAAAACGACGATTGTTCGTGGAGGTTTCCACAGAAAGAGCCCTTGGTTCTGGCAAACAGATCACAATTACAGGTACCTGGGAGCATACCGATGGAATGAACGAAATACGAACAGTTAACATAATATGGTCATAGATCTTAGGTTGTAACTTGATCATGAGCGAATTTGTTGATGTTGCACCCATGAAGTATGGAAAGTGCCAAACATTGGGAACTACCCGGGAAAGAGTTAGGAACAGGAAAAAGAAGAAGCGAGAACCACTTAAATGGAGGAATCGATTGTATTTTGTCCTTTGTTCCCCATAGCAACTGGGGATAAAAAAGCACCAAATTTGATGACTTATTAAGGGAAAGACGAAGTAAGAGCATGCTATTGAAGACGTTGCAACATATGTCGGGGAGGCCTCCGTTGATTGTGTACAAACAAAATACGAGTCCAAGGGCAGGGTAAGAAAGGGTTTAGCTAATGGAGATATTAACTCTTCCGGGAACCAGTAACGCGTAAACCATGTCAAACCAAGACCGATCAATATCCGAACGGAACGGATTCGAACTTCTCCTAGAATAGTTTCCGGTGCGAAATGAAATTAATAGGATATATGAGTAATTCAAAGGATAAATAGAAAGATAGGATTCGATTCATTTTTTGAAGAATAAATAACACGTCCCCTCCGTTAGCAAGTCGTCTTGGTATTGGATTCGCTCTTCTGGTAGCATGAACATGAATTAGATTCTATTCGTCTTCTTTATTCTTAAGAGAAATCCCCCACCCGAACCATTCTTAAGACCGCCAAGCCCTCTCGAATGAGTTCTACTATAGAAGCTTTCAACGTAGACCCGGGTACAAATCTTTCACTCACTGAGAAGTGAAAACCTGTGACTAGATCGTCCTGAAGACGGATGCGACGGGAAGAAGTGGCATTTGGAAGTGTTGCTGACTTAACATTTAGGTTTCGGCATAACAAAGCTTGCACTGTCTTTTCGCACTTAGGCGCACAGCGTGCCATTGGTAATGATTCTACTACGGTGCCACAAATTCGCAAGCTGATCCTAAGTAATCGTTGTTGTTCATTGGATTCCGGAGGAACTACTTCGTTAGGATTGGGGAATTGCTGCGATTCTTCCTGAATAGCCTGGATTCTCCCGTCGAGAGTCACTTTGAAAGTATTACCTAAACTCTTCCGACTGAATATGATAAAGCCTATAAAACAACGAGCTACTATCATTTCTTCATTATAGATTGAGATCTTCTTCGAACTTGATGCACAAATAGATAGAATAGCAGCAAATAGCATCTTTCTAGCCTGCATATTCGTGGAACTCAATCTCATTTAGAAAAGAAAACTTATCTCTTTCAGCAATTGAACGGGAAAGAAAGAGAAAAAATAATAAAAGAAAGAAGAAAAAGAGAAAGAAGAAAGCTCCATAACAATAAGAAAGCACAGCGATTAAGCCTTAACATTTAATATACACCGTTATATTATATACGATAAAAGTAGAAGAGAACTTCGTATTTTGCTAACTCTCTAGGAGTCATCTTTAACCTTGAATGCTATTAATAGATTCTACAGCAATAGTACCTCGGACTCGGAAAGTAATAACGAAAATGGCTAACCCAATAGCAGATTCTGCAGCTGCCACCGTTGGAACCAATGAAGCAAATGATTGACCCATCATATCATCTGAAGAAACGGAAAATACCAAAAAGTTCGAATTCACAGCTAATAACATTGATTCAATTGGCATTGACATAATAGGAATATTTCGTCTATTAAGGAGGATTCCCCGAATACCTGAAATAGAGATGATCATAGAAAATGTGAAATATTTGATAGGATCCGTTTCGGGAACGTAGAATGTAAGAGAAATTCAAATGATAAAAAAGAATAGAATACGTCAGGAAACATAAGCAAAAGAAAGACTATCCTCCAAGAAATTTTATAACTTGGAGAAAGTATTAACTTTTTGTGTTATTACAGATGAGATCTAAATAGATTTGGTTTAGCCCCAAAATCTTTTCGGGAAGAGTCTCATCAATTTTAACAAAAAGTTCTACTATGTCTTTTACATTGATTTCTTTCGGTAAGGTTTCAGCTCCATTATAGTCATAAAAAAGCATTTCTAGTTTTTTTTCTGTTTTCTGCTTGACTTTCTGTAGAGTTAATTCATGCAGACTATCGAAAGTAATTTTTCGTTCTAGGGCTTGTCCAGCCTTAAAAGCACCAAAAAGTGCTAGTGATGAAAGGATTAGCCCTAGCCCGAGTGAAATTATGTTTTCCTGGATAAACTTGTCCATGATAAAATGTGACTTCTGTAGTTCCGCTTCTTGCTCTAAAAAAGAAGAAAGACTTGTCGAAAATCGCCTTGGTCCAACCAAGAAAAGACATGGGAGTTGATGGGCGGCCGAGTTAAGTAAAGACTGACTACCGAGTTATTTACAACCACCCTCACTGCACACTTTCTATATATCTGTCTTTATTATCGGCTGCATGCTATCGGAGATAGAGCAATGGGAGGTTCAGTCTTACCGCGCACCGCACTCAATTCAATGATAAAGCAATACGAATCTCTTTCTCTTTCTATATGAAATTTCGGGGTCGGGTCCGACTACGAAAAATGTATACAAATGCAAGGATGCACCCCCTTTTTCTGAAGCTGAAGTGTTCCACTCATTCTGCCTTAGAGCCTGTTTGAGTCTCAGTGGAAGCTGACTTCGATGGCAAGACCAACACGGGGCCAGGCCAGATGATTAGCGTTGGATAGGTTTCCTTCCGCCCTACCCTGGAGTGAACTATGGAAACGAAAGCTCGTGCTGCTGCAAATTCCCTAGTGGTTAGACAGTCGAGTTAGTTAGAGCCCTTACTTTATCCGGACGTCCATCTAGAATTCCTAAATTCTTTCCTGGGCTTGATTATCCCAGTAATCCTGCACTGGAACGATCCTATGGTGTGTAAGATATAGCTTATGAATCTGAGTTATCTTTTTCCAGTCCCTTAGGGAACTTTGTTTGGCTGGTGTTAGCTTTCTCTTTATCTCTTGAGTGAAGGAAGCTTTCTTTTTCTGGTCTTTTTGGATTGTCTTTTTTTCACAGTGCATCACGGTAGCTCGGTTATGCCTTTTCCGCATGCCCCTACTAAACTTCCCCATGCCCTTACCACCAACAGCCCGACAGTGGCAAGAGCGCATCGGAAGTGGGATAGAGCTAATTATGAGATCGAATGTCTCTCATTGTGGTATTGATTTAAAGCTCGTACAATCAATGATTATGGGTTGGTATGGTAGTCATCTTGATCTCTTCTCTGTTTATCTTAGTTGAATGAATGGATCGGGCAAAGACACATCTTTCTTAAAAGAATAAAGATTCAAGATCTCACCTCTCTCTATGAATTATCTCCTGCAGACAATGCTTCTTAGTCGTTTCCCTTAAGTCGGTAAGTGAAAGAAGAATTAGGTTTAAGTTCAATCACCATTGATTGTTATATCGACTAAGGGTTCTAGCATGAAAAGTCTTTAAAGTGCGGTTTCATCTTTTTTATTTAAAGAGTTGACCTCTAATTCATGTTGCTTACCACCTTGGGTTAGTTCAGTTCCTCCTTAGTCATGGTGTACGAGCGATCGTCATACTCTTGCTCCTAGTAAAAGACTAAGTTCAGCTGTAATCGTATTTTCTTAAGCCCTATCTTTGTATCAAAACCTTTACTTCACAATACTTCAATACTAGAACTTGCCTTAGACATACGGGGCCTACTACCTATGGGCGAAATCACTAAAGCTCATTTCGAATAAGGTTAGGTATTGAAACGAAAGACCCATTATGAAAGTAAAGTACCAGACAAGCACTCAAAAAATCAATTAAGAAAAGAAGCAATAGGGATTTAGGTTTCAAGAAGTGAATGTGAATAACGCTTTCAAAAGAATCGGAAGTAAGGTTTCTAATGTTCATTGCGACCCTGGTGCGTGCCAATCCTTCAAGTGGTGATCTGGCATCGTGAGCAGAAGTCGATAGAGGAACTCGCAGCGTCTTTTGCGACATCAAGTTGTCCTTCGGTCTCTTTCTTGTTCTATTACTTGGCACTCTTTCCTGCCTGGTATAAGAACAGCATAGAGAAAGCCTAGTTTTTCAGTGATAAGAAAGCCAGTAACCTCTTTGTATTCAATTCCCTTAGGGAAGGTCCTGAGGAAGATGTATCTAATAGTATATTGGGTGGATAGCAGGCATACCTTTAATAACGTGTCTACCTGTAATAGGGCTATAACGTGACTAACGGGACTAGGACTCTCAGGTCTCCCAATACCCGTACCAAATCTTAATACGGTTCTATCGGTAAGACGATTATGGAAGTCACAAACGGGATACTTTTTTATAATATAAGAAAGATTCTCTTTTTCAGATACTTTATATTCCAATATGCGAAAGATCAGTAAGAAGTTTATCAAAAAGACGTAATGAAAGACTTGGGGGCTACTAATATACGTTAGAAAAAACTCAGTTGGAGTTTCTTTTTGCCCTTCCTGGCCAGCCAGTTGTTAATCAGTCCTAAGACAGTATTTCCCAGTGGCATTCCCGGCCCAGTATAAGTCTTTTTCCCATATTCTTAGTGTGGGAGTTCCCCAGGCGAGAAGGAGGAATTGATAGGGCCATTGCTGTTTGGATTGCAGCCATAAGCGTTGCCGTAGCGCTTGCCGTCGCCGCGGCAAGAATAAAAAGTAGTTCAGTTTGAAGTGAAGAAGGCGGATCTAATGTGTGTGCACCTTTCTATTTATTTTCCAAGGGCGCCACCAAAAGTTCTTGTTCTGTCTTGTTTCGTGTCTTGTGCCAAGTTCCTTGTTTCTCTAAGTTGGTTGCCGGATGGATTTTGTCAAAACGATTGGCTGAATTAATGTTAGAAAGGACCATTCTGGCCCAGAGCAGAGGCTAATCCCCGAAAATTCTCTTAACTTCAAATTAGGTGGGAGTCACGTCACATGCTGCAGCTAAAACCCCGAAAAAAGGCAGAGCGCTGAGGGTGCTGTGAGAAAGAGAAGAAGGGGACACAACGCGTTTATGATTCCAGCCGCGAGAAGACGAACTAGTACAAGGAATGCAAGAATGAAATTCAAACTAAAGAAGCTTAAGTGCAGGTGGTTGAAATCAAAAAACCACATCCCGACCCCGCCAATAGGCCCGGACTTTTTGGCGGAAGTAGACTTCCCGCAGGCGCAGCCAATGGATTCCGCGGATATTTTGCGCGAAAAATCTGCTATAATTCTACAATCATTTTTCAAAGAAATGGATCGTGATCAATTTACGTAGAGATATCGTAAGGGAACGAGCGAAGAAGGTATGAGGTATGAAGCAACTGACAAGTTTAGGGTGGACGAGGAGATTAGACAAGGCAATGATAACTGGCTTCGAGAAAAGGCTTTCTCATGCCATTGCCATTTTGAATCTCCTTTCTTGTACCCTTTGTGTCTGGAAAGACAGATTTTTCCTTTCAAAGTCAGCTTTTGACAATGGGAAAAAAGAAATGAATTAAAAGTAGAAGGTTATTTGACCTCACTTTTTTACAAAATAAGAATATAGAGTTAAACCGAGATTGTTAATACTTTCTTCTCAATGGACATGGACCTTTCATGATTGGACTCTTGCTAACTTAAGAGGTAGCTTTGGCTTGTTTGAAGAATTTCAGTGGCCAGTTCGGGCTAGCGAGTTGGATGATCTGGAATTGGCGAAACAAGTATCTATTTGAGGAGAGAAAGATTAGGCTATTTCGTAGGTGAAGGGAAAGAATCATGTCTGACGCCTAAGCCGCCCTTCTGCTGCTTTCCTCGCTCCCTCAGTCTGATTGAAGCTCTCGAGCCCGTTCCGAAAGGTTCTTCCCTTTTTTTACAAAGCCTGCTTCGTTGCATTCCCTTTCCACTGTCTAGTTCCGATTTGCTTTCGCCCTTAGCTTGCCACTTGGAGGCCAGGTACTACTCTAGGAGTCTTGCTGGCCCGATTGACCATGATGCTCGAGGAATGGCAAAACCAAAGATAAGAGGAAGGGCTTTGTAGGAGTTGGGCAAGCTGCCCTTGAATTGAACAGCCAAGATAGCGTGTGTGATCCATTAGTAATATGCCGTACTCTTATTAGCAGACTTACCCGCCTTCTCCTTTCTCTTAGATCTCTTAGAAATATAAGAAAAAGATGCCCCTGTGGCCGAGAAATTTTCTTTCTTTGTTGCCTGGGGCGACATAAACCGATTCGGCAGCGGGAGTGGTACCACCTAAAAAAGACTCTGTGGCACCCTACTCTTAGTAGGAGAAAACATCCAGTAAAGAAAGAGATTTCGTTTGTTCTACCACTGAGTCAAATAATGACTTGAAGTTAGACCATTCGACTAGGAGATAATTTTTTATTTGACAGCGGGTACTCTCTCTAGTTATGAGTCTGGTCCCATGCGGACCGACCGGTCTCACTCTTCAAAACCGTCACATTCTTATGAAGCGAAAAGCCTATAACCTTCTCCGCGCTAACTAGTTGCTTAAACTGAAAGCGAGTACTTTCCTTCCCCTTCTAGTCCTAGGGAAGAAAGCTTTTCATCGACAATGGGTCAGGACTTCGTAAGTTTTTTTTGAAGCTAGAAAAGGGAAAGCAAAGAGCGGGGAAAGACTTTTCTCCTTGACGCGGGATGCTTAATGGACATGGAGCGGCGAGACTCCGAGTCAGGTTGACATCTCTCAAACAAAAGACCAAGATTGAGAAAGTGATCGGTTTTTCTCTTCATATGCTCGCGAATTGGATTTGAACCAATATCG
>MKEJ01069871.1:0-17049 GCA_001753735.1 Embelia ribes | reverse complement strand
TCCAAAAGTTTCTAAGTGTGAAATTTGTCAGTTTTCTAAACACATTCGCAATTCTTATCCAAATCATTCTTATACAAAATCACATCTTTTTTTAAAGATTCATAGTGATGTGTGGGGACCATCAAGAGTAAAAAATATTACTGGTACACGTTGGTTTGTATCTTTTGTGGATGATCATACTAGAATTACTTAGCTATTTCTCATGAAAGACAAATTTAAAGTTGGGCAAATTTTTAAAAACTTCCACAACATGATTCAAACCCAATTCGAAGCCAAAATACAAATTCTAAAAATTGATAATGCCAAAGAATACTTCAAAACTAACCTTGAAGAATACATGTTAAGTCAAGGTATAGTTCATCAGAGTTCTTGTAATGATACTCCACAGCAAAATGGAATTGCAGAACGTAAGAATAGACATCTCTTAGAAGTTGCTAGATCCCTCATGTTCTCAACTTGTGTTCCTAAATTCTTCTAAGGTGAGGCAGTCCTCACTGCAGCATATCTCTTAAACAGAATGTCCTCTCGTATCTTAAACTACCAATCTCCATGTAAATTCCTTCAGTCCTGTCCCAATACACATTTGATATCTAATAATAATAATAATATTCCTCCCAAAGTGTTTGGATGTTCAGCATTTGTTCATGTGTATCAGTAAAATCGTAGTAAACTTGATCCCAAGGCGATCAAGTGCATTTTCATTGGGTACTCTCCAAACCAGAAAGGGTACAAGTGTTATTCACCTACCACAAGGAAGTTTTACAATTGTATGGATGTCAATTTCTTTGAAAAGCAACCATTTTATCCCAAATCTAACATTTAGGGGGGAGAATTCTTCATAGGAATATCAGCTTTGGGATATTGAAGAATCACCTCATGTCTCACCTAATTATTACTTGGAAAACCTTGCCCAAACCGACCCTGAGTCTCTTGTTTTGCCCATCTCTCAAGACACTTCAAATCAACAAAATGAGTCTTCCAGCCCTCAGGAAAATTCAATAAGTCCAAGTTGTGTATCTTCATCTCCTCCTCAACACAAAATCACTCAATCTGTTATGAACAAAGAGCTTCGTGTCTATAGTAGGAGAAATAAAGACCAAGAAAGAATAGAAACCCAAGCAATTCTCGAGCAAGTTCAAGAATTTGACCCGAATTTGAGAACACTTGTTAAAACACATGGTAACACAACTTCTGAGCCCGCTTTTACTAATTTAGATGTATCTATGGCCTTGAGGAAAGGTGTAAGATCATGTACTAGTCATCCGATATACACATTTGTGTCATATGAAGGATTGTCACCAAGTTATCGTTCATTTGTGGCTAATCTTGATGGGATATGGATTCCTAACACTGTTCACGAAGCTTTAAAAGTGCCAGAATGGAAGGCTGATATCCTAGAAGAAATCCGTGCTCTTGAGAAGAATGGAACTTGGCAAATTTCCGATCTACCTTTTGGAAAACATGCAGTGGGTTGCAAATGGATCTTCACCATCAAACACAAGGCAGATGGAAGCGTGGAAAGATTTAAGGCGAGACTTGTTGCTAAAGGATTTACTCAATCCTATAGAATTGACTATCAGGAAACTTTTGCTCCAGTAGCTAAACTTAACACCATTCGTGTACTTCTGTCCTTGGCAGCCAACTTAGATTGGCTTCTCTATCAGTTAGATGTAAAAAATGTTTTCCTCCACGGAGAGCTTCAAGAGGAAGTCTACATGGAGATACCTCCTGGATTTGAAACACAAGCAACAGTCAATAAGGTGTGTAAACTCAAGAAATCTCTATATGGGCTAAAGCAATCACCCCGAGCTTGGTTTGACAGGTTCGCTAAAGCTGCAAAGAAGTTTGGATACACTCAAAGTCAGGTTGATCATATTCATCAAACGATCTGCTGAAGGAAAAACAGCCATACTTATTGTGTATGTAGATGACATCATTGTAACGGGAGACTATATGAAGAAGGAATCAGAAACTTGAAAGCATTCTTGGCTCAATAATTTGATATTAAAGATCTTGGAAACCTCAAGTACTTTCTCGGTATGGAAGTAGCTCGATCCAAGAAATGCATTTCAATCTCTCAACGGAAATATGTACTCGATCTTCTAGCAGAAACAAGGATGCTTGGATGCAAGCCAGCAGCTACACCTATGGATTCTACAATCAAGCTCGGAGAAAAGGTAGATAGTGTTCCAGTAGATAAAGGGAGGTATCAAAGGTTGGTTGGTAAGCTTATCGATCTCTCTCATACCAAACTAGATATCAGCTTTCCTGTTAGTGTGGTGAGTCAATTCATGAATAACCCGAATGAAGAACATATGCATGCTGTATTTCGAATACTGAGGTATCTAAAGATGACACCCAACAAGGGTATATATTTCAAGAAGACCTCAAGCAGAGACATTGAAATATTCACCGATGCCGATTGGGCCGGATCAACATCCGATCGAAGATCTACTGCGGGGTATTGTACATTTGTTTGGGGAAATCTAACTACATGGCGAAGCAAAATACAATCTGTTGTGTCTAGAAGCAGTGCAGAAGCAAAGTTCAGAGCCATATCTCATGGTATTTGTGAAGGAATATGGCTAAGAAGACCACTTGAAGAACTAAGAATCTCAAATGGGAAGACAATGAAAATGTTCTGTGATAATCAATCAGCAATTAGCATTGCCAAAAATCCAGTTCATCATGATAGAACAAAACATGTGGAAATTGATCGTCATTTTATCAAAGAGAAAATTGAAGGAGGAATAATCGAGTTGTCATACGTGCCAACATCACTTCAAATGGCAGATATTCTTACTAAGGCTCTACAAAGAAGCAACTTCGACAACTTATGCGGTAAGTTGGGTCTAGTCAGCATGTACTACCCAACTTGAGGGGGAGTGTGGAAATCTTAGAAATAATAGCAGATTCTTAGGATATTTACATCTATAATTAGGTGTATATTATTTCCTCAATTAAGGAGATTTGGGTAGATTATTTCCTGATTTCATAGTTGGCAATTTCCTAGTTTAGTTTTTTGTTTATTTCTTTCCTGTAATTAGGCTGATTTGTTGCCTAGTATATTGACCATCTTTGTGTATAAATTCTTGTACCATTGTTCATCAAAAGAAAGAAGAAAAATTATCATTTTCCACTCTCAAAATCTTCATGGTATCAGAGCCCATCTCTGAACCGTGATTCTTCAAACTACTAAAATCCGCCATGGCTGAAAAACAATCCGTGTGGATTGGGGATTGATTATGAAGGACATAATGTCCTTGCAAGTTGGACGTTTCTTAGTAGAATCAACTGTTCCCAATTGTTATTTTACAATTGAAAATATTATTGCCCTTGCAGTTAAAGATTTACAAAACTCCATAGAAAGATTTAAGAGTATTTTGAGATGCTTGCATGAGGATTTAACTCGTCGAGTTACAGTGGTATTTTCAAATCCATGATGTCGTAATCCCTAGATTTTAAATTATAGAACCCATGAACAGATAACTGCAATTCTCACACAACTAATCTCATTTCCCCTGTGGACACTAAATCTTCAATTAGTAGCTTAAAATGATTTGATTGAAGCATTGGTAAGTTATGTGATCCTTTACTACTTTGTGACCTAAAGGGCCAAGCAACCAAATTGTCCTAAACCTAAAGTCTATTGCGATCCATTTGCAGCTTTTGACTGATATTATGTTGCCCTACCAGTGTGCTACACGGCACCTTTAAGTATCTCAAGGTTTGAAAATATAAATAAGTCGTGAAAAAACCTATATTCAGAAAAGGATCTACCTTATTAATGGAAATGATTTCCATGTCTTTATCCCTCATTACGTCCATATGAGCCTGTGTGGTGACAGGAAAAAAATTGGAGTAGAGCTCCATTCTTCTTTTTGATAATCTGCCTTACATGCGTATTGTAATAGGCTATCCATATGGATGAGTTTCAAGATTTTGACCAAATATTTTACTTCATTTTCTGAAATGTTTATTTTCGCAAAGTGCTGGTGGACTAGAATGTCATCCAAGTGATGGTGCTGGGTAGTTGAAGTTAAATGCCCTAGAGTTTGATCAAATGGTTTTGAGAGACTACAACTTACAGCCATAGCGTTAAATGTAATTTTGATTCATCAGCATGTGTTTCACTGGTGCAGCCTTTGTAACAGTTTGTGCTTCTCCAATTACCTGTTTAGCTTGTTGAGTAGGGGAATAAGTTTTTGTATTGTGGAGGAAGTGTCTTGCTATATTATGTCATGTTAATGTCTTATTTTTTGAGGAGAAATTACAGGCATCCATATTATATAGAACAAAGCTTAAATGACTAAAGGCACTACATGTCCACAAAATAAGACTAGCTCAAGAATGTCGCAATGGTTGTTTTAACAATTAAGAGATAGTTAAGTAATTACTTAACTCACATATTGTAAGGATGCTAGCCATCTTTTATGCGTTGAGGACATTTAATGGTCGGTCATCAGCCAATGACAAGATGGTATGGTGATGAATAGTGGTGTGCCTGTGGATTATTTTCCTTAATGCTTACTGTTAGGTAATGTGCTACCAAACTAAATAAAAGCTTAAGTTATTATGGAGATACACATTATATGATTTATTACTATGTACGCCACTCCACCTAAGTTGTGGCATATGTTTTAGCCAACAAATGCAAATCAACTTTTTAAATTGGAGGGTAGCTGTGAAACTTAAACCATGACCTTTGCATGTGAAGTTCATTCTTTATTAAGTTATGTGCTACCATCTCACCTAAAATCTTAAGCTTTTAGGAAGATGTGGAGTACATTATTTATTATATTCAACATGGTCCGTCACTTGTGGCATATTTTTTTGCCAACTAGTGCAATTTAACATTGTTAAATTGGTTAGCGATAAGACTTGAACCCAGGAGTAGCCGTGTGCTCTGGTACCATGTTATGTAATTGGATAACATGTCACCTATAAGCTTAAGCGGTTAAAGAGAGGTCCATTATATCATTTTTTACTATGTTCAACACTAACAATTTTTCTGTAGCTTTTATTCAATTTGGAAACATGTGGCTAATTCTACAAGAACAGTACTGTGGCTGCAGCCAGAAGTAGACGATTTT
The DNA here is from genome assembly GCA_001753735.1 of Embelia ribes. Classification (NCBI taxonomy): domain Eukaryota; kingdom Viridiplantae; phylum Streptophyta; class Magnoliopsida; order Ericales; family Primulaceae; genus Embelia; species Embelia ribes. The sequence continues at coordinate 11,956 of MKEJ01069871.1, read as the reverse complement.
TTTCAATGGATTCAGACAATAAAGTTGATGAACCCTTTAAAGTTGAGGAAGCAGAGAAAGTGAATCCATCCCCACCTCCATCGGATAAGGTATCTATTTTTGCATATAACATTTCATACAGTATGTATTTTATGGGAGTTGGATGTTTGCCTCTGAGTTAGAACTTTTGTTGTTTCAGCTTCTTGTTTTGGGTGGAAATGGATTTGTTGGTTCACATGTCTGCAAAGAAGGATTAGACCGTGGTTTAACTGTTGCAAGTTTAAGCAGGTGTGATGTTCCTTCGTTAGCTTTAATAGCATAATGGTTTTTAAGAGGTAATTTTAGAGTTGAATTCTGATAAACCATCTGTGTTTCAGTTTTTGTCCATAAGCGGGTCTTAATGGTTGACAATAAATCATGAGCTTCATTTGGCATGATCTTTAAATTCGTGAACCATGATTTTCCATTTAGACACTTTAAGAGAACTTGTTCAGATCATATCAAAGTTGAACTCATATCGAGGGCAGTTGTTGCAAGAAATTTGATAGACCTTCTGTTGTTATATGTAGCGTCAAAAAAATTTAATTATTTGTCACGTATGATTGTGGTCTCATGTTTAGAAAATTGGCAGTGGCACTACTCACAAGGAAACGGAGTTGTTTCACTGAGTATAAACCACAAGCCAATGGTTTTGATCTAATTGTTTAAATTATCCAATCAATAAGCATCATGGTTTTGACGACTTTCACTTTGCTTACTTTGTAGACATCCATAAACTTATGTGTTGTTTGTTTGCTGTAGGTAATCAGTGTAACCATTAATTTCCTGGCTAACCCTCGTTTATGTGAAGTATATTTGAATTATGTGTATGTAGTAGGCCGGATAGGTCATAGGTATAGCCCAAGGCCTCACGTGTTATTTCTATCTATGATCTCGTCTTTCTTTTGGTCCTAGCTTTCTTCAACTTTTAGGATTTCTCCTAGGGGAATCTAATTGGTAGAGCCAGTTAGTCCAGTTGGGTTAAACTTCTAATACTCCTCAAGTCTGACAGATATTTATATAGATTCAGATGGTTCTGCACCTTTAAATTATTATTGATTACCATCTCAGTATTTCACTAATCAGCCTAAGCTATTAGATAGGATAATGTTATGTATTATACATCTTCAACACTGTTCCTCACGTGTGGCTCACTTTTCTTTAGCGAGCTTAAACGTCTATCAGCTTACTGAGGATGATTAACCAACTGTCAAATTGATTATCATATTATCTTAATGCTTTGTTTTTACGATGAAAGCCAACTAGGATGGGCCTTTTTATATTAATCTCTGCCAGGGAAACCATGAATGCCGCGACCATCTGCAAACCAAATGTAACAGTTCAGCCAAATCTTAGCACAACTCATCAATAATAGGGGCGACATAATATTTTATAGTTTATATTCTCAACATAGATGCTCATGTGCCACCTCACTTTTGTTCTTTGGTTTACATGGAGATGAAACCAAATGTTGAAGCTGATAGCAAGACTGCAATGCTATATTTTACATCATCTTTGAGACATTCAAATTATGGGCTTTGGCATTTTGTTTTCAGCTTGGTACTCCTCACTGATAGGCTGAAATTAGCTGCTTTTGTCTTTTAGGTCTGGTAGATCATCTGTAAATGAACCATGGGCGAACAATGTGATTTGGCATAAAGGTTTGACATGTTGTATGTTACCTCTTGTGGGAACCTTGCCCTTGCACGTCTGGTGTATGAGTGTTTCTTCTGTCTTATTGTTAGGAAATTTGCTTGAGGATGATTCGTGGAAGGAAGCACTGAGTGGGGTGACTGCTGTTGTAAGTATATCCTTTAATTTCCTTCTATCATGCCTTGTTTTTAGCATTGGTGATTTGGGTTAGGCAGAAGATATGTTATCTTGTATTTTCCAAATTCCCAAAGAGGCAAGGAGGAAACCCCTTCTTGCATAATCTTCATTTGGCCAGTTGCCATTCTCGCTTGGGAGGTTACACCTTTTTTTGTGGAAATGGCATCCCTGTTGTATAAGAAATTATATAATATTTGAAGGGATTGATAACTTCAATTTTTAGGGAGATATCTTATATTGCATTTTTGTTCGAAATCTTGGAGAGCTAACCTCTCCTCAGTTTTCAGTTGAATTTTGGAAGATATGAATTAGTTTTTGGGCTGCTTTAGGCCTTTGTCATCTAAGTTTGCCTCCCCGGTAGTTTTCTTCTATGCGTATCTCTGATTTGATGAACAATATTCCTTTGCATGCATATTGGTGCATTGTTGTCGGTGCTTCCTGAGAAAATTGAATCACATCCTATGATTCAATTTGTGATAGTAATTCAATTTCATAGTTTTCTGTTTCCTTTTCCTTTCTTCATCTGCAAAATATATTTAACAGAAATATTGACTTTTGATTCAATTTGTGATGAAAACTTGGACCATTGTTGTGGCTAAAATACAAACTTAGTCTTCTTTGTGTAACCCGTGTGTTTCATGAGGTTATAGCCGGTCAGATAATGAAGGTGTGGCATCTGTCTGCATGATGTGTGAAGGGAGTGTTTAACATTCATTATAAAAAGTACAAGACTAATAAGTTCAATTATTCAAGAGTTAAAATTTATTGACATACTGAGACAATAAAAATGATGAAGTAGTAATAATGAAGTTGAAAAAAACAACAAAATGAGGCTGCATAAGTGTTGCTGAAATTTGCTTGGCACAACTTTAGCAGCATTTTCCAGCTAACTGGTTTAGGAATTTGCTTGATGTATGCATTTCTTAATTATCGATTTTGGAACTAGCAAATAATAATATTGCTGACTTGTGCTGATGGAAGTCAAATTTTTTCCTTTGCCTTTATTTATTTATTTATATTTATTTTTTTCTGCATATCATGCTCCGTATTTATGTAACCATTAATTATATTTATGTAATGATTCTCCTGTTTGATGCTAGTCAACTTTATTTTGGTATTGTGGTATTTCAATTTTTATTGAGCTTCTGCAGATTTCTTGTGTTGGTGGTTTTGGCTCTAATGAGTATATGTATAAGATTAATGGTGCTGCAAACATCAATGCAATAAGAGCTGCTTCAGATGAAGGTACTGAAACAATAATTTCTTCTCATGATGATAGTTCTCCCATTGCCTTATCCCCTGAATTGGTGGGACTTGATGTTAAAAATATTTAAAACATCTATCGTGATATGTTTGAAAAGTATGGAAGTGCTTGTCAGGCTTGATATGAGTTCTTATCATGAGATTTTATTTTTTCCTCCTTTCATTCTTTCTTCCTTCTGAGATCCCTCAAGGCGAAGCAATGCGGTGTTTCAATGCTATTTTGTATAAAAGCCGAAAACTAGCTCGTCCACCGTGTCTACTCTTTCTTCCTTTTATTTTCTCTCTTTTCCCTTTTCTTCTTGTTGCTTATAGAAAGGTGTCACCACCGTGTCTACTCTTTCTTCCTTTTATTTTCTCTCTTTTCCCTTTTCTTCTTGTTGCTTATAGAAGGCTGACACATATATGTATCTGGTTATACTGGGACAATTACCAACAGACAAGTAGACCATTTTTATCTCCGATAGTACTCACTTTCAAACTTGATTGATAATGTAATCTGAGAAAGGGGTACTTGAACATTTCCGCTGGTCATCTCTTCCCACGGCCAAAGATTAGTTTTTTCCTAGCAGAGGAACTTGGAGCTATATTATAACCTAAAATGGTTGGAGATGAATATCCGCATAACATTGTCCTTAACCCGGAAATTACACCTGGATACTAGTTTTACATCAAATCTTTTAAAATCATGCAAGTAGTTTGCTTAGAGTGATAAACTTGGCTAATGGGAATTGTCTTGTATTGTGGAGTAATGAATCTCTGCTAAAGTTACTTTTTTCTCCTTCCAATTTCATTATTTGCATCGCGTGAGTTTCTTTTCACAGCAATTTTCCACCTGTATGGTCTTAAGGAAACTCATATCCATGCTGTTGTCTTATTTTGGCTTTGTGGCTCTTGTTATGTCCTTTAATGATAACTTACACCTTTGGTAATAATTTTTCAGTTCTGGGGCAACTTGATATTGACATAATCTTGAAAGTACTAAATCCCATGGTTTAGGTTGGAATTCTCCATGCTTTTAGAATCTACATAATTAATATATACAAACTACAATGGTGTGTTAACTTTTGTCTGCAGGGATAAAAAGATTTGTCTATATATCTGCTGCAGATTTTGGTGTGGCAAATTATTTACTGAAAGGGTATTACAAGGGAAAGGTAATTTCATTTTTCCCAAATAAAAAAAATAAATGACACTGAAAGCCTAGTGGATTAGTTACTTAAAGGGTACTACACTATTACTAGGCTTTCTTCCTCTTGAGTTCTGCCCAAGTTATCACCCGGATCCTCACATCACGTCTCTCTCGAACGACCTCCCCCTCCATTGTAAGGCACTCCAATATCCATCTTTAGAGGTTCTGCCCTACTACTCCAGTATCCTACATATTTGGACAACACGCACAAATTAACTGTTCAAATCCATGAAAAGTGGGATATTACCCTCTCTTCTAATACCTAGGCCCAAGCCTTGTGGAGCATGCAATTTAAAAACGTCTTTCGTATTGCTAGTGATGCTTAGTATCCGTGTTCTCATCCTTAGTTTGCGATGCTTAATATATGCCCTCTTTCACATCAGCTTTTCTTGTACTTAAATTTTGTCTTGTTCACGTGGGATGCAGAGAGCTGCTGAAATGGAGTTGCTTGCAAGATTTCCATATGGAGGTAAGCTTTCTTTCTCTCAATTCCAATTTTCTTCATCGGTTCTATTTGTACTGCATCTCTCTGGTCCTACTTTTCCTGCGTCCAGTACGGAAAGTTAGAATTTCTGAAACTTGTATGCTGAAACTCATTATCAAGTTTGCTTATTGCTAGAAAAGTCAAACGCAGAAAATGTTCAATTACTTTTACTGTTATTTGTGTCATTGGATGTAGTATCTATCAATTTTGTGCGGCTACTTTAATGATTTCATGCCTTTCATAATCCTTTTTTTTTTAATTCCATTGTCTGCAATGAATATTTCTATTTGGGTGTTACTGTGTAGGATGTCTTCTTTGTTCTCTAACGTCATGATGCGGCTTTCCCGCCTTCAATCTTTTCTATCCTATTTGTTTCAGTGGATAATGTTGATAATGGTGATCTTGGCTGCTACTTTATTTCCTACTAAACTACAAGATTGCAATAAATAATATTTTTTTAATGTTTTCCCCTTGTTTAGCATGACGTATGCCCTTTTTATTTCGGTTTTTGTTGCCAAGAGATAAATTAAAAAAGAAAAGGAATCATCTAGTTATTGCATTAAATACGTGAAACTTCGGCCCTTTAGTTCTTCTAAATGGAAGAGAACTATCACCGAGTTGTTAACTCAATTCAGTTGCCTGTATGAGAACAGATATTTTTTCAGGTGTAATTTTGCGACCAGGATTTATACATGGAACTAGACGCGTTGGAGGCATGAAATTACCTCTTGGGGTAATTGGTTATCCTATGGAGATGGTAAATTCCCTTTTGCTTCATATATAGCTAGCTATCGTGACACACGTGATGCCTGTGCAATTCTAACTGAGAATATAAAGTCAATGCAAAAGAGAAGTATCCTAGAATCCTCTTTTAATTGGAAGCAAATACACACCTTGTCTTTGATTATCTATCCTTCAACCTCAAATAATTATTTATTGTGTAGTTCAATAATAGGATTAGTTTCAATTCAATTTGCATTTGGTTTTTCATTTGATTCAATTCAATTTTGGGAGGCAGTTTCAGAAAGTGGGGGAGTGTGGTCTGTTACCTTGATAGTGGGTGGAAGCGTATAGATATATATTAACCTTATGAAAACATAAAAGTGCAAGTGTTGCATTTATTTATGTTGTAATTTTTAAAATGTTGAAGGGTATTTTGGGCAACCCAAAAAATAGATACAGTTTCAACATTTTGAAGCGGCTGCCTTTATATATAAGAAGATTGTAACTGTTTACCACCAAACTGCTTTCACTTTCTTGGCTGCTACACTAGTCACTGCCCAAGTATCCAAATCCAAAGTGGACTAGAATAAAGTAATGAATTCGAGGAATAGTTGAATTATGTTTTTGTTGCTTTTTTACACTTGTGGGAAAGCAATGTCTAATGATTGTCTCATTCCTTGAGTGAAGAAAAATATAAGCATGTTGTGCTATTTTACATCTGTGATTAAACTGACTTTTGCTTCAATTCTTATGAAATTAGTATTTGTGTCAGACTGTTGTACCGAGTCATGGTCTCTTTGGGAGGAAAAATATTTCTACATTTGAAAGAAAAGTCTTTCCTTTTTGTTTTGAAAACTATTGCAACAACTCTTTCGCTGGGCTCTATAGAAATTGGTTGTGTATATATATATATATATGTATATTTATGTATGTATATATATACATATTCATATTCTTACGTCCCCAATTTCTTTGTCGAATTTTATACTGTAGGTTCTTCAACATGCAAAGCCACTGAATCAGGTTCCTTTTGTCGGACCCCTTTTCACACCACCTGTTAATGTCACTTCTGTGGCTAGAGTTGCTGTCAGGGCTGCTACTGATCCTGTTTTTCCTCCCGGTATCATTGACGTCTATGGGATATTACGCCACAGCAAGTAAAAGTTGACATAAAATGCGGTTTCTTCTGTTCACGTGCTAATGGCTAGAACGTAGCAGTAATATCCCAACATCTGTTCTCTCTCCATCACGAGGTCACTAGTTAGTTAAGTAGTTGTGCATAAGATTCTGAGGCGGTAGGCTCTTAGATCTGAACTTTGGTGAGTTGCATAGTCTTAGGTTGATACTCTGAAATGAGAGGTCATAGTCTCCGGTGCGATTCTTAGCATTGCGAAAAGACAGATTTCTGGCTTGAGCTTGGAGTGAAATTTTTTAGTTTGCAATGATGTATTTATTTGTTTTTCTATTTATAAGAAAGAAGATGAGACAGTTTCCCAATATTGGTATGGTTTCTTCTGGACTCTGCAAGTTCCATTGTATTGCTTGTGGAATTCTGTTTTAGAAATGAAAGATTGACCTTGGGGGCTTCAAGTGGAACCCCAGCTCCACAATCATCTCTGCAATGGAATTGAATACATTTTGGTTCTTGATTCTTTATTTTTTTTCAGAAAAAACAACTATGTTTACTGTTGAACCCGGGAAAATTAACATGCCAACTATCCACAGACTAATTATTGTCGAGCTCTAAGAAAAATGGATATGATGCGGCTGTTTACATTACTAATAGTGTCCCGGGAATCCATTGGCAGCAAAGGACCTCCATTGAAAGTGGAGACTTGACAGTAGGAACTGCTTAGTGATGATACTGTTGTCGCTAATGAGTCTGTATCTGTGCCTGTGTTACTAAGCAATAGTTTGCAGGCGTATTTTGGTAAGATCTATGTTTTGCAGCCGTCTTTTGGTTCCTCGTGAATCACTCAGTTGGGAACCCGGATCCTTCCACCTTGTCCTTATAATATTTCTGTTCCAAAATTCGAAGCAACTTAAGCTGCGTGTATAAACGACTACTAATACTGTTAAACATCTAGTTAGTAAGTAAATTTTACATTGCGAAACAATGTTTCCTTTTTTTTTTTTTTATTATTAAAATTCACAACAAAAAAGTAAAAAATGTAGTGAAGTGTAGAATGATAATGTTACCGTGAATTGCATTTTCAATGTTGGATGATGTATAATAGTATTATCCATCTCATTTACACGTAAATTAATTACAATTTCAGGCATAAACATTAAGAGGATATGGAAGGGGTAGAAAATCCGGACTCCTCGGTTGGTAATTATTGAAACGGAAAACTTCCACTTTGTGAACAGATCAGGCCCTAGCCCCAAAATTGGCAACCTTTCCTTTCTCCGATCTTCAAAAAAGAGCTAACGAAAAAAGCTCTTCAGTGAGTGTAACACATGAAATCGTTGAAGACTCTTCTTAAAAACCTCTTACTTAATAAAACTGGGGTTATTTGGCAACAAAAGTAGCTTTTATAATCATCTAATGCGGCTTTTTCAGAAAATAAGCTTGTTTCTAACTAAAAAAAGTTGGAAACATCAAGACCTCCATCTAATTTATGCCAAAATAAAAAATTAGCACTTGCTGTCGAGTTGTTAAACAAAAAATGTGAAAAACTAAGCCTTAGAAGCTGCAACTGAACAAGCCCTCAAAATCGAGTCCTGACTAACTAAATAAATTGTGGTTTCTGGATTGCTATACTCATGTACAGTTCCATACATCATGAAACTTGTATCAGCGATTGAGTTATAAAATAAAGAGCAAAACTACTAGCTTTTCAAAAGGCCAGTATTTCGAGTTTGAAATTGCAAAACAGAAGCCAACAATGTCCATTTATATCAAGTCCTTGATATTTTTATTTTTGTATATTAACTATTTATTCCAAGGGGCATCTAAACAATTTGAGAAATTTAACAATAGATAAGTAACAGAAAGAATTGAGAAAAAAAAATACGTTCTTCAAAGGCATCTGATCTGGCCTACTCTTCTTTCACCTGTCCAGCAATTTCTAAATTTCTCCATTTCCAGTACCTCATTGCCAATCTGTTCTTCTTCCCCTTCCTCTTCTTCTTTGATTGTCTGCAAAAAAGGAGAAATTAATACACAATATAATAACAATTAGACAGAGAAAGAAAGAGTCCAGAGATATTGAAAGAGAAAAGAGACGGGTCGCAATAGGCGAAACACATATTACCCTCGTGGTTTGACTTGAAAAGCTAATGTACTAGTTCAACAGAAATGCATCTCTGATCAACACGAACATTTGTATCTCATTTAGCGAAAAGATATAATATAAGCAAGCACAGAACATATGCCGAGTAAGAATGTAAAGAAAGAAAAAGAAACGAGCAGAGTTAACAAGTTCCACCTATTGTCAAAACTTCCGTCTTTCATTAATTTACGTATAGTTATTCTGCAAACGGTCTACCTATATGTTTTAATGATGTATAGAAGTCCAACCAGAGTTAGGAGAGGCTTATACTTGTTAGGACTGCAATGACGGAGGAGAAAGAACAGAGATGTGTAAAAACCGAAAAAGTGAAAAAAATAGAGAAGGATGGTGAAATGGTCATGTACTAACTAATTTAATATTTTTTCTCAAAAGCATTTTAGCAATGAACAAGAACTAATTAGTGACAACAAAGGGCCTCTACTTCTAAAGAAACAAAAGTCTTTTTATTCAACAATGATAACTCATTAAGGTAACTTTTAGAAGGATCCCAATTTATGATTAAGCCAAAGAGAACGTAACTCTGAATTAATACCTCGAGAGACGTCTTATCATGCCATGAGTTTTTCCTTTTACCAACTTTTCTGCAATCAACAAATGATTTCTTCAACTTGTGTTTGGTGCTCAATGGCTTGCGACCAATTTGATCTCTCCCTTCTCCTTTTGGTTCTTCCACACTCTATATAATAAAAACTGGTTAGTAAAATATCAAACCCAGGTCAAATAATTACTTACATGCGCAAAGTTTTGGTATCATCTTTTCCTAAATTGTCCTGTTCGGATTGAGGGGTTTAGAATCAATAGGCATTTAGATAGATTATCAACACATTATCATTCACACAAGCTCTAGTTGCACACAACTAACATACAAGTATATTTGAACTCATGAACTAACCATTTAAAAAGAAAACATTTAAGATTCCAAATCATCATGTCTCAAAACGCAACCTAGCATACCATAGGATCGGGATTTGATACTGAAACCGAATATGGACTGCATGATGGAGCATCACCAACATTACAATTCTTTTTACTTTCTGGCAATTTTCTTCTTTGAACATTAGTATTGTGCGCTTGATTTAGATCATCTTCAACTTCTGGAGATCGGATTTGTAAGAGATATTTGTGTCTTCGCCTCAAAAATCTGAAATACATCCCAATACGAATTACGTTTTAATAATTCCCACAATCTGATAAACATAATACGAAATTCAAGCCAAAGAAAGAATGAACACTGAAGGACGAGGAATCTTACCGGACTTCCGCCAAGAGAGTGTCTCTCTTTTGTTTTTCTGTGTGCAGTTTTCTCTTTTTCGATACAAGTTCCTATATTACAATTGCAAAATTAATCACAACTCCATCGGAATCCACAAAACATAGTCACTATATAGATAAAAGAAACTTCGCTACGTATTTCTAGCAGCAGAAAGTGCGACCCAAGAAATATACATACATCATCAAACATTCCTCCAATTAAAGAAATCTTAGCACAAGCAGGCTGTGACAACTAATTACTCATGTCTAAATTTTGTGCGATTATCAAACACAAAATGAAGTTCAAACGTGCAAGTATACCCCCACCAGTGCCCCTAAATGGCTCACCATCCTAAATTTTAGGGATTGAACCAAGAAGACTCTAACACCAATGTATCGAAATACCATTCAATCCCAAATGAATAAGAGTTTTGCTACAGTTCTCCCCTGAACTTAGGGACTGTTGTTCGGTTCAATTTTTAAGTTTACGGGGTCTGTCACCATTCTCTATATCCAACCCTACTTTAAGGTATAGGAAGAAAAATTCAAGGGCTCAAATTAGTTACATTGGTTGGAATACCCTAAACAATTCCCTTCCACTGGGGTTGTATCAAAATTAAAAACCCTTTCTTTAGTATTATATTACAACAAATTGTACAAAAGCAAAGGAAGGAAAAAAAAACTAATCTTTTTTGCCAATTACAATAAAAACCAATAAACTAAGGCAACAAACAACAAAGTTAATTGACTAATTGAGAAAATCCGATGATTTTGGCCTATATTACAACAAAGGTGCAGAAAAACAAAGGAAAAAAATAAAACTAATATTTTTGCCAATTACAATTAAAAACTATTAACAAAGGTACTATACCTAACAATTAATAACAAAGGTAACTGACTAATTGAAAAAAGCAGATGAACATAAAAACCCCTAAAAAAAAAAAAATAGGGATAAAAATAGAACCAACCTTTTGCAACTGCAATTGATCAAGCAACAGAGTCTCATACTTCACTTTAGCCCTTGCTTCTACATCTTCATCAAGATCACAAAATTGATCAAAAGCCCTTTTCATCTTAATATCTCCTCAAATTTCCCAAAAATAATTGGAAAAATGTGTTGGTGCGGGTAGAGATAGGGTTTTTTTCTCTCTCTAGAAGCTTTGAATGATTAAACGGAAGGAAACCCATACGGAATAGGAAAGAGGGAGAAAAGGGTATTTGTGGGAAGTGTGTGGTTTAGAGGACATTTGAAGGAAACATCCTACTACTCCTTCATCTCCATATCTATGTATGTATCTATCCATATTTTTGTTTCCTTCTTTTTCCTTTTTTTGTTTTTTCTTCAACATAATAATTTGGAGAGATAGACAAGAAAGGATTTTCATGGATTCTCCCGTATTCCATCAAGAATTTGGATTTGGGTAGGAAGTGAATGAAGAAGGGTTATTATTCAACACAAGAAAAGGACTTTTAAATGGCTACTGTTTAATTGTGGGCAGTGCTACTTTGGATCCACACCTTGAAGAACAGATTACATGGCTTGCTGGTGCTTTTTTACTGCTAATAATAATAATAGATACCAAACCCCGATCCACGGGAACCAAACTAACTAAAAAAACATATTTAATATTATAGATAAAATTATTTTTTTGCATACAATATATGTAATTAAAAAAATTTCATTTAGGCTAAATAAAAGATAACTTTTTTTTATTAGGTTTCTTTATAAGTTTGTGCACGGGAAAAACATATCAGGTACATAGTTGCTTTTAAGTTTAAGGCAGTTGCATGAAAAAATAAAATTATTGCTATTAAAAAAATATTGATACTAATTAGTAAAAATATTTAGAAGAGAAGAAAAGAATTATTGTTAATTTTTTAAAAATTAATCTTAATTAGTAA
>MKEJ01069867.1:0-27063 GCA_001753735.1 Embelia ribes | reverse complement strand
TGAAATAAAATTTATGTTCTTTCAATTGTTATTATTACTGTAAATCATATTCATAAATGGTTATTTGATAATAATTAAATAACAACAGGTTGCTAGGCAGGGGCACTAGGTGCATTCGAGTCGATGATTTTTAAATCAACAGTTAGAGATTAAATATATGGATTCTTGAAAAAAAAGAAAAAGTTATTTAATATCAATCGCTGATTAAAAAATTTATAGTTCAGATACGCTGAGCATGAGCTATCCAACACCGATGTCCTCGTGTCCGTTTGTTGTATCATTTTTCAATGAGTTAGCCAAAAGTAAAAAGGGCATAAAAATGCTCCACACGAAAGCACACGTGACCACACTTGCACACCAAGGCATTGTAAACTCTTTTTCGAGTTTGAACACTTTACAGACCTAAATCCACTTAGTACGGTATTGAGCCACTCTTTCGCAATCATTTTCCCAACATACACGCACTTTCGGAGGTTTTGAACCTCGCGCCAAAATATTAATTTCATACCCAAGTAAAAACTACGGAAATATGTCCTAATAATTATCTTTAACATTTGTTTTTTTTATTTATATAATGAAATGTTACTACAGCGTATGGGGGATGGGAATCGAATGCATGATCTACTATTGAGGAATCGGTGAACCATTCTAAACCCACTCAAATTTCACTAATATTTTATACGTATATTTTATGGTTCTATTTTCGATATATATTATGGTTCAATTTTCTATATATAGCAGTTTATATCGGTCCACTTAATTGAAACCAAAAAAATCCAAAAAATAAAATTAAAAAAGCATAAAAACAAAATGCCAAAAATGTATTTTCAAAACCAAACCGGTTTGAAAAAAAAAAAAAAACAAACAAATTCGGTTCAGTTCCAAGCCAAAAACTGAATTACAAAGGAAATACAAAAAAAAATACTAGAATGCTTAAATCAATGTATCTATAATAATTTGTAACCCTAGTTTTAAAAAAATAAATAAATAAAATCGGTGCAACCGAATTAGTAAAGTTAAATTAAAATCAAAACCAAACCTATATAGCCGAAAATTTGGAATTTCTAATTTTACAAAACCGAACCGAACCAAAATAAAAAAAAAAAAAATGAATGGATTTGGTTCGGTTCGGTTTTTCGGTTCAAACAATATATGCACACCCCTGTCCATACAGATCTTGTACGTGCAAAAAAAGGTAATTTATTTTTTAAAATATGGTAATTTTTATCAAAATATAGTAACATCCTTTATATAATATAATAATGATATTGTATTCAATTGTTTTTTTTTAAATAACATATTATATCACACAACTCCTTATAAGAAATTGTAATATTGAATTGAATATTTATTTTAATTAAAGGAATTAACGTTAATATCATCATTATTATTGTATAAAGGAAGTTACCATATTTTGATACAATGTTACCATATTTAAAAAAACGAGTTATTTTTTCTGTACCTACATGACTTATATAGAAAATGAAACCATGTTTTTCCAGTTCTCCGTATCATATATGACATGTATTATACATACTTGTATCATGCTAGGGGGTTGCCCATGCGATGCGCAAGTTATGTATAATATATTTTTTATCATATTATTTTGAATTATTTTATTAAATTAGCTATGATAATTTATTTTTTTACGGCATCTTTTTATTTTTATTTTCAATAAATTATAAATTTATAAAAGATTAATTGGTAAAATTTATTCTAGGTAAAATTTATTCTAGGTTAATATTTATGTGAACAATTAATATCTATTTATATTAATTTTAGGTATGTGAAAATATTATAATAAAAAATATTTGAAAAATTTAACATTGATTAGCACAATATCTTAAAATTTTATCGACAATATATATTGGAATAAATCAATTTATACAAATATTTATCTACTAATAATATTTTGATTCTTAAATATAATTTTAGTAATTTCTATTATGAATAAGTTATTTTATAGTTATGCAATATATATATATATATGAATACTTTTGGATTATACTTGATTTTATATGAAATTTAACTTTAATAATTTATGTTATGGTAAGTAAATATATATGTATATAATATTAATAATTTTTATCACGGTAAATTTTATTATTTTAAATCATAATTTTATGTGATAAGTAATTTTAATAATTTTTAATATGGTAAGTTGTATTACTTTAAATCACAATTTGATAGTGACACATGTCAACTAATTTTGTGTGGGCAAATATTGTGATTAGAATAAAAGTTGTTGGAGTAAATAACTTTTATATATAGATATATATATATATATGTGTGTGTGTGTAATAAGATATCACCATGCATGTCAAATTACTTATATACTTCTTATTCGTACTTGATACGAACCAATATGTTGTCATTTGTAACTTTCATGTTTTGTACCCTATGTAGCAATTTGATTTAAAAAATTCACGTTGTCATTCTGGTTACAGAAGTCTACTCAATTTAACGAAATTCAGACTTGAATGGAGACGATGATAATGAAAATAGGGTATTTGAAACGTTTATAAAATTATTAACTTAATGTTTTTCCTTTTTTTCATTATTAAATTTTCACTTACTTAAATTACACTATAAATAAAATTTAATGGCCGACCATCAGAGGGGAGAAGGAAAACATACGCTTATGGATAAACGTGCCATGCTAATGTCCGATGCAACAACGTCCGTGTAACCAGGATCATGTTAATTTTATTGTTTGGTTATATCTTTTAATTAAATATGTTAATTTATTTTTATAAAAAAAAATTAATGCATTCACGTTAAAATTTTTAATTTATTTAAATTGAAATAATAAATAAATTAAATTTAAAAATTGAATACCAAATATTATATATAATTTTTAAGAAAAAAAAGTTAAACAGGAGCTTAAAACAAGCAAGCCCGATGTTTAGTGTTTCTCAAATTAATTTAATAAAAGCTCACGAAATCTCACCCCACGCGGCCACGCTCCCCGTAAACATTAAATTAAAAAAGAAAAGTTAATTACATAAATGGTCCTAACATTGTAAACAAAGTTCCTATTTTGTATCATGGATGGATCATATCAATTAATTTTTATGTTGTTTTTTCTTAAGTAAATCAGTCTTTTATTAATTTTTAAGTCGATATCATCTCCTTGTCATGGTCATAATAACAATTTTATAATAAAGACTTTGGCATTCGACCAACTAGTCTGTGAGTTATAACCATGTTGTCCTGTACCAATCGGATTTAACTCATACTCGCATCCAATATGACCTATGTATCGTTGGCCCTATATAATAAGATTGGGTCCCGGGCATCAAACCCAAAGTCGAAGGCCAATCGGCAAGCTTGATCTATGATGCTCCACTCAATCGACTTACACTATTAGTCCACTGCTTTAAAATATAAGTAAGCTAATTGTGTGTAAACAATGACTCACACCCACGTACCCATGGGTCTAGGTCATATATGAATCCTACTTTTTCCCTTCTAATACTCACCAACCTGCAATTCGCAAGATCTACAGGCTGCCGGATCAAATGAAAAGCCTTATCTATAATTAGAAAAGTTTTATGAGATGACTAAATCTACCCCCTTTACCAAAACATAGAGACCAACTCTATCTTATTTTCCAAAGTCTTAGACTATTTGTATTTTTATATGAAACTACAAGGATCAAATAGAATTTTAATAGAAAAGTCATTACTATCCATCCCATAAACAATAAACAATTTTCCTCCCTCCTCTCTCTCCTCCTCTCTCTCTCTCCCTCTCTCTGAAAGGAAACTTCCCTCCTGAATCCATGGGGGGAGGAGTTTGAAGCACAAGATCATGATGCACCCTTTCTGTATGCCATTATGTCCCTCTCTTGCTGGGCCCTGTGCCTTTCCTCTGTAAATATATAAAGGCATAGCCCCATAATCTGTTCATCAACAATCTTTGTTCCTTGAAAATCTTAGGTATCTGTCAGGTATATTTACAACATTCCTTCTCTCTCATTTTTCGGTCATAATTCATATGTGTACAACTCTGTATCTATATCATTGCTTAGTTTGTTCTTTTACATTGCTCACTTTTTTCTATTGGAGAATAGTGTATTTTTGTGGAGAAAATTTTAAGTTTTCATTATTTTCCATTTTTCGGATGTAATCTATGTGGGATTTTCATATTCATTTTTTTTTAATGTGAATAAAGAAAAAAAAAGGATCTTTTTGTTTTCATTTATTGGGAGTTTTACTGGAGAATGGAAGTTTTGTTTTTAGGGAAAGAAGTAAAATTTCCTACTTTTTCCCTTTATCAGGACATATATTTTTGTGGGTTTTGCCTATTTATTTTGATTACATGAGAATAAAGAAAAAAAATTAATTTTTTCCATGTTTAGGGAACATGGTCTGTATGGGTTTTGGCTGTTTGATTCTTTGATTTTAAACTTATTTATTTTTAATTGATTTTGAAAAGAGGATTTAAGGATTAAGAAGAGTGCAGATGGAAGGCGATAATGCTTGGGGAATGAAGAGGAACTCGTTTCGTTTCTCAGAGAATGTAGGAGAGAATCGAGTTGCTAATGTGGTTCACAATCTGCCTACGCTTCCACAGCCGCAAACGCCAAAGGATTCAATGGAGTTCCTATCTAGATCTTGGAGCCTGTCTGCTTCGGAGATTTCGAAAGCTTTGGTTCAAAAACAGAAGCAGTTTTATCCTGATCATGTGAAGAAAAATGGGATCCCAGAGACTATTATTCCACCAATTCCTGTAAGTTTTTGGATTGGAAAAGATTCATACAATCTTATGTTTTCGAACTTAAAATTATTTTTGCGGTTCGATCCTGCACGTTGAACTTTCAACTCATTTAGCTCTTCAGCTCAAGTACTTTTGGGAAATCTTTTGTGAGCCTATCCTCTCTTCTCTGGTCAAATTCCAAAAAATAATCAAAATTTCAAATCCATAGGTAATTGTACTGTTTTTGTAGATGATTTTCTGTACATATATCGTTATTCTTTTCAATTTAGGCATAACCTCGTGAAAGTTGTATGATTGCTGGGTAGCTGCAATATGCCTTCAAATTACCTAAATACATGCCAAGTATATCGTGTTGAACTGCGTAAGTGATTTTGAAATCATGATTGTAAAGTAGCTGCAACATGCTTTCCATCCACCTGAATGAATTTATTTAGCACAAAACAAAGCATGTTTTAAGAAGAAAGTGATTTGAAACCATTATTGCTAGGTAGCTGCAACATGCCTTCTATATGCTTGAATAAATGTCGAGGCCAGAGAATTTGAACAAAAAACTGACTATTATTGGCTTCCCTTGTTCAAAGTAGAAGTGGTTTCTAGGAAGATGTTTGATGATGATCAAGATTAGATATATTTTTATGTTTGGATTTTAGAAGTTAATTTCATAATTGGAAACAAGCATATTAAACTTATCCAATTTAGTTGAAGTTCTTATTCTACCAAATGGGAAAAAGAGGGCAGAAAGAGCAAGAAAAATTAAAAGTAATGTCTAGCACACGGTACATAATGATTGTTTACTATTTGCTATCAGGAGATTCTAAAAACTTCTATTTTGTTAAAATAATTGCATTGAGTTCATCGACCATGACAAAACTAGCAAACGATTTTCAAGCAAATGCTAATAAAGTAATATAGACTAGCTATATGAATGATCATGCTATACAAATAACCATGTTGTGTGATAGTTCTTGTCGATCCAACTTTTGGAAGCTACTTTGGGAAACTAAGTCATGCATACTCAAATCCCTAGATAAAATTTTTATTCACTCGGGCAAAATCCAAAGCTATTCAAGAAATATACCTACCTTGGGTGCTTTAGGACTAAAAAATTATTTTCCCCTCAAAACATGTAATTATATCAGGGAAATGGGAATACCTCTACTTATTAGTCTGTGTTTTTTTTTTTGCCAGTCAGTGAAGACCATAAACTCGCTCAATGTCAAAAGAACAGGTTCTCTAGGGAGATGGTTCAACCACAAAGACCACAACAACAGCTCGGTGAAGAAGAAAGATAGAGCCCGGGTTGAAAAAGCTCAAATGCACGCTGCTCTCTCGGTTGCCGGGCTGGCAGCAGCAATAGCTGCAGTGGCGATAGCAGAAAGCTCTGACAACCCCGTGTCGAAGATGAGAGCTGCCCTGGCATCGGCCACGGAGCTTTTAGCATCACACTGTCTTGAGATGGCTGAGTCAGCGGGGGTGGACCACGATCGTGTGGCTTCGGTTGTGAAATCAGCCGTAGATGTTCAGAGCCCGAGCCACATAGTTACACTCACAGCTGCAGCTGCAACAGGTGAATTTTGGTTCGCACTTCATAAATCAACTTCTTATTATGAGTAATGCTACTAATCATATTTTTGTTTTTCTTTGTAACGAATGATTTCGTAGTGGCACTGTGGCAACTCTGAAACCAATTAATTGGCGCTTGGGGACAAGAAACGTCTGTAAAAGTACTTTAGAATTACATGGTTGCCGCTGCCATATCATTATACGTATACAATCTTTAGTACAGATTTCAGTGACTCAATCTTTGCCGTTAGGATGTGTATTTCCAAATAAATATTAAACATTACAAAATTTAATGGCGGGACTGACAGACTGCAAACTAATAGTCTAGTACCCGACAATTTGGTTCGTTGACACAAACTGCCCCACAGGATAATATTTTGGTGTTTTTCTCGGAATCTTCTTTCCAGTTCTGGTTCTTGTATTCACTGGTTTCAGGAGTCAAACAATGGAACTTCTGAAAAACTGTTGCTTTCATTTCATTTCGTTTTAAGTGATGAGAAGAACCGTGAGAACAACTTTATGCAGGTTTAAAAAAGATTCTATTTCCAAAAATGGAAAACAGTTTTCAGTAATGCAATGCAGCCTTGATACAGGACTGATTGTCTTATAATTATGATTCTTTTCTAGCTTTGCGAGGAGAAGCAGCCCTGAAAGCTAGATTGCCAAAAGAACCGAAGAAGAATGCTACAGTGAGTCCCTATGATAAGGTTGTAGGGGAGTCTCACAAAGTTGTTGCTATGCAGTGTGAAATGAAACCAATAGATCCTCCCTGTATTGGGGAACTGTTGCAACACACTCGGAAAGGTAATTTGCTGTGTGAATCTTAATTACGTCGCTTGGAATACAGAAATAGCACAAAGCCACACATGTCAAACTCTAGATCTCGAATTCTTGTGATTGGTTGTTGTTTATGAAAGTCGTTTTTTGTTCTGAAAACAGAAGAAAATGTGTTTTCCAATTGTTACGGATTTAGCCTTTTAATTTGTTCTTACATACTTTCCTCATGATTTTTCAGGAGGGTTGCGGTGGAAACACGTGTCCGTCTATGTCAATAAAAAGTCTCAGGTAATGTCGCTCGGCCAAATGAAATTGGAGTACCGAATGCCAGAATTTAGATTATTATTTAATAGAATAATGATCTTTTTAAGCCAAGATTTGTCCATGCCAGGTGATGATCAAGATCAAGAGCAAGCAAGTAGGAGGGGCCTTCACCAAGAAGAATAAATGTGAGTAATCCAACTTTTGACTGTACCAAATTTAAGTTTCTAGGTGTTTCCCCAAATCAGATTATTATGTCAAACGCATTCGAGGAATTAATTCAGATAACTATTTCTGGTTTTATTTGCAACAGTCAACTTATAAGGATCTTCAATTAAAGTTGTTTTCACCAATTTTGAAAATTCCTTTCATTTGAAAAAGATCAAAGGAGTTGACTTGTTGAAATTGATATTGGTGGTATTTAAAGCCTTAACTTGAAATTTTATAAGTTAAGACAATACACATCTCTATTACGACAAGTGGGTTACAAGTTTGTTCCCTGGAAACAACCTTTCTGAAGAAACTTTATGCATTGGGCTTTCATTTCAATAAGATCATTTGAAAGTCATGTTGCTTTGAAAACCATTTTTAGAGAATTCCTGGGAAAATCTTAGATTATGATTCTGAAGAAAGTTGTTTCCCGTAATTTAAAAACCAAATCACAGTGAAAAAATTGTATTTCCATTTTTTAAAATTGTATTTCCATCTTTTTGGTAAGTTTTTTGTTACAGTGTCGAGAATTGATCTTTTGATCCGGAAACAAATGCCTTAACAGAAAATGCATTTGACTGATAGCTGTTTGAAGACTATTCCATAGCGTTAACCCCAAACCACGCAAATTTAGACAAGAACAAAGTACCTTTAAAAAGTTTCGTACTTCTTAATCCTCAAGCAGCGAAAATGAGAACGTAGATAGAAACGAAAAATCCTGACAATATCTATTTGCACCAGGCATCGTCTACGAGGTCTGTGACGAGCCCTCCTCGTGGCCGTTCAGAAAAGAAAGAGAAAATGTGGAGTGCTATTTCGGTGTCAAAACAGCAGAGGGTCTCCTAGAGTTCAAGTGCAAGAACAAGGCCTATAAGCAGAAATGGGTCGAAGGGATGAATAACCTTCTTCAACGAGGCTATTACATTGACGAAGCTGAGCAATCCGCCAAGTTTTTAGGCTTTACGAAGAGCATTTGATCATTTTGTTTATGCGTAATAGTTGTGTATATAATAGCTTACAAGCGAGGGTGCGCTTGGGGGATTTTGAGAATAGATGAGTCGTAGACGTTTGTACTGTCTGTTTTTCCGGGAAGTACTAAATAAAAGATAAAAACAAGTCTTCTTCTTTTGTTTCTTTCTAGAGTTTGCCCGCGAGTGGAATATAAGATGGTATTCAATCAACCCGGAGTAGAAGAATAATAAAGTAGAAGGATACGATTCAAAAATGTATTTGATCTTGATATTTTGTAAAGAACATTTTTCTCCAATTATTTTCTCGATACCATTAATGATGAAGGCAAAGCGTTGGCTTTTGTGCTACATCGTAAGGGTCTGGATGTGGTGGGGTCCTTTGGATTGTTAACGAAGGGGACATCTTAGTATTGATATTTGAATCTCCTAAACCCGGTATTTAACTCATTGACTCTTTGATATTCCCCAACAGAACTCCTTTATTCTATTTCCACTAAGTCAATGAAGGAGCTACCTAAGTAAGGTTCCTTCTTTCTTCCGTTCTTTCGTTCTTCTCAAGGTCTTACCTGCTTGAATTGCTTCAATAACAACCAGATGGGGCACCTTTTCTTTTAGGACACATGCGAACAATCCAACTACTACCTCTACTCGATCTTCGTATGCTATTCTCTTCCCAACCCAACCGTCCTCAGTAGGGCTCACTCACTATCTATGCCAGATGCTCTTTGGTGCTACCTTCCCGGTTAGCCCTGCCTACTATTGAAATCAAATAGAAAATAGGATTCAAGGGATCACCTAAAACATCGTTATCAAGGTCAGTCTTCCACCCCTTCCCCGAAACGAAAGCCTCAATGCCCTTACCCACCTCACCTGCCTTTGGCTATATTGAGCTTGTTCATAAGCTTGGACAGTTCCCCTTCCTTGGACATTCTGTTCATCCGACCACCGCTCTTCCTCGTTAACTCACGGATGGAATATCACAACAAAAACCTTTGCCGGCTCCTTACTACTACTTGAACCTTACCTACCCGAGACACAACCAGACTTGCGTAGGAACATCGACAGGTCGGGGCTAATCCGCCGCCAAGTGTGTGACAGGCCATCTTTCTCACCGGTTTGTCAGTTGTGGTTCCCGTTGAGTTGAGGCAAGCTTAGCCACCAGCCCCCTTCCAACTACATAGGAAACTCTTGCTTGGGGAGAGTCAATCTAGTTACCGGGGTAGTGAGACCAATAGGGAAAGAGAAGAGGGAGTATGTGAAAGATCCATTTACCCAGACGGTGTGCGACAAATGAGTTGTCGGGCATAGGAGAAAGGGCTTGAGTGGGGAGTGAAAGGTTAGTTTCGCTTTCCTGTTGAGGTTTTTTCAAGTCCATTTGACCTGTCCCCTTTCTCCTCTATGGATTTCGGTTCAGTTACTAGATGGAATTCGTATTCACCGGCTGGTATGCCTTCTTGCTTTCACTCATACCTTCGCTTCGATTCGGCAAGGATCTTTCCTCCCTGAGATCTAATTACGTATTCACATGGATTTGCCATCGAGGACACTCATAACTACAGGCAATAACCTACTTCACTGGTACAGGAAGATATGAAATATCTGGCTTGGCAGCAACTTATCCTTCTATAATTCCATATCACCTTCGCTTGCATTCCCTGAGACTGATAACAACGTAGCTTACTTAGCTCAATTACCCATCCGCTTCCTTTGAACATGGATAGATACCTTTGAACGTTATCAAAGCACTTTCTGAGCGGAAAACCTAGAAATCTCGGCAAACTTTTTCATGCCTTGGACAGCCTCTTCGGCTGCTTGAACTACTTACTATCAGGCGAGCAAGAACTACATTTACTAATTCAAACCTATCTTGAGAAAGCCAATCCTAGGCTGAAAGGAGAGGGACAGGCCCGGGAAAGCAGAAGAGAAGAAGAAAAGGATATCCCTCCATTACGAGAGGCAGTCACAAGCAGTGACTCAGTGAATCAAGCAGCCAGTCTCGCCGCAGTCAAGCACTCATTAGTCCGTTGTTCTTCTTGCCAACAGCTTCGCTTCTTCCTTGATGACCTCATGACCTCTTCTGTTCTGGAACTAACCGAAGTAAAAAGGAGTAGTATTCCACCCGGCAGCTTCAAGGGGGGATTCCACCAGTTAGTTAGCTGGTTCCAGTTAGCTTCGAGGAGGGGCAGCATTTGCAGATTCCCCAGAATAAGCTTTTGAATCAGAGATCTCAGCACTATGAGAAGTTCCTTTTGGATCGCTTGCCTAGAGAAAGACTTTTTACTTTGACATAGCTGATGGTAGTAGATTGTACATGAGGGAGGTTTAAGCCGTGTGAAATGTCCCGCAAATGGCCTTTGAGCTTGTTTGCTTGCTGTCCGCCTAGGTGCATCAACAAGCTGGCATGCCCCTGTTCTCAGAGCTGAGGCTCGACTAACTCGAAGCAGCGGTTTTTACCTAGCCTGGCATTGCCTGAAGGAGTCTTCGGGTTAGCTTTGCCAAAAGCGGGACTTCAACCTTGCAATCCGTTCCGTTGGAGGTGGACTTGAGACCAACGACGGATTAGAACCTTTCTAGTCCTCTTTATACTCTTTAACCCAAGCTGTATACTTCACGTTTAGTGGAAAACCTCTCCTAGTTGATTTGAATTCGATTAATCGATTGATGAGACGAAATTTCCTGCTCTTGAACGAAGGACTCCTCCCGTACCCCTTTCAACTTCACTAGGGACCTCAGCCCCAACTTCCGCCCTCACTTCAGTGGCTTCGACTTTCTCTTTCAACACTAGCATGAAAAAGCTTGAACACATTGAGCACCCGGTCTTTAGATTTCAAAGCTCAAAACCTGCCCAGGAACAACCGAAACCTCATACGCGCCAGACAGCTGCCATACTGGAAGAACGAATTGACTCGACAAGGAAACCAAGTCAAAGGGTCGCGCCTGACAGCCAAGCCCGTGGAATGGTTGAAGGTAGCTCTCGCTCGCATGTGCGTTCCTCTAGTACTTCCTCAACCTGATCGTTCTGATTGAAGTCCGAACTAATTGGCAAGATATCCTTGCTTCATCCGATCTTCTTCTTCTAGGAGCATCCGATCAAGATCTCCTTCTATTTCGATTTTCCTTTAGAAAAATCTAGACTGTTAAGCATCTCAAACTTCGATTTCAGATTAGTTTGCCATTGAAAGAAAAAAAAGATCAAGAACCAGAAGCGCCTTCAAGCAAGTCTACTGGAATCAAGGATTGAGTCGCTGGTTCACTCCTCCAATCAAGTGGTCCAGCCTGAAAGCCAATCCCCGAGAACCCGACAACTCGGCTAGCCCGGATCCATCTCATAGGCTTCTTTGGTGGCTTGCCCCTTTCGCTACTTTCTTAAGATTGAAATGGAAGTCAAGGAACCTATAGACAAAACGCTGGTTTAGCTCATCTAGATCAAAAAATCTTCCATTGGCAGCCAACAACATCGATTTCAGAGCCTAAAACCAGCAAAGCGAGCAAGTTTAGAAAGGAGGGACTCATTCAACCTGCCCCTTGGATTGCTGAAATCGCTCAATTGAAGCCAAACCGGGTTCCTCGATAGAGTCTATTAAGATGCCAGTCAACGGTTGGCAGGGCTTGTTATGCCCAAAACAAGGCTTTTGATAAAGGATTCTCGGAAGAATTGGCATTTTGCCTTGCCTTTCTTAAAGTTCGAAATTCCTATCCAAGCTGATCCAACTCGGATTTGACTTCATCTCCAACCCCAGAACCAAAAACCTCCCTGGAGCTTGGTCAACCCAGATGAGCTGAGCTACGAAGTTTGGTATTCGTGAGGACGCAGCCTTGTCAGAAAGGGCATTCTCGCTTATCTGTATATGCAAATTTTAGAATTGGGTTACCGCGGCAGAGTTTCAATCGAAATAGTGATTCTTTGGCCAGGTTTGCTTATCCAACCCTCGACTTTAAGGCATCTCATTAGGTCCCTTTCAAAGGCCCTAAAAGGCCTAAACCCGGCCTTGCTACAAGGAACCTAGACAGAAGAACGGAATCGTAGCCTTCAAGCTGACGGACGTCTGAATATCTCATTCATAATCCGACGAGTTAAATGAGAAAGGGGCGCTTTCATAGCTCTAGCTTGCTGCGTCAACTGGCCCTTGGTCATCCTTTCTGTGAAGTAGCTTGTCTCCTCCTGTCTGGTTAATGGGGCTCTCTATTCAAAGATTCAAGAAGTCACTCCGGATGGATAAGTTTCCCTTTCTTTGATTCATTCGCCCTACGTGATCATCTACTTTCTTCCAGTCGAGAAGAGACAGAGCTTCCCCGTCTAGTCGAATAAGTCAAAGCTATTTTGGTCACAGAAATGGGGGTGACAAAAGAAAATCTCAAATCTTAGCCAATCCCTTGTCAGAAGGTAATCTTCCCCAAGAGTTCCAGCTGGAGCGGTCGAACCACCACTTCATCCTCTATCCCAGGTAATCCTTGCACGGGCTACCCTGATATGTTTTCTTCTACCCTATCTTCATTACTGAACTTTGTCTGAATTGTCTTTTTTTAGCTTCTCCTCCTTCGACAGTTCTATCTAATAAATAGTTTGGTTTCACAAACACTTCTACAGAACCCACAGGAGTGTAGGCGTGACAGAATTGACGGAAGCCAAGCAGCGTCAACACGAGTCTGTTGATGACTTTATCACAAAATCCATTTAGTACTATATACCTAAAGGGATTTTTCATTGTCTTCCCTGCTATGCTATGTCTTTGCTTGCTTCTCTTCTATTCTACAGCTCTTCCGTTCTTTCTTTCTTTGCTTGCATCTCTTCTTTGTTCTTTGCTTCTTCCGTTCCTTCTACTCCTCTTTCTTCATAGAATCATAAAAGCGAGGCGATCGGCAGTGAGCAGCAGGAAAGAGTAGTCCATACCGCAAGCAGTACCATAAGCGGTACCACAAGCCGTACGTTCAGCTATTATTATAGGCTGAAAACGGATAAGGCAAGAAAGGATTGCTTAATTATAATGAATATAGTCCCTAAAGACGAGACGGAGTCCAGCTTTCTTTATAGAAGTCAAAGAGCTTCTTCTCACCAGATGGGAACTGAAAGACCTTTCGAACTGAACTTTCTTCCCATAGCCTATGACAGCATTTCCATAGCTCTATGCCTACCGTCTTTCTGGCTCACCCATCATTCGTACTGGTAAGTCAGGACCATATACCTCGGGTGCCTTCTGGTTGGCTTTACAAAAAGACTATTCCCAACCTTTCCTCTATGATGTTCGTCTACTGTGGTTAGGCCTTGTATATTATACAATTCTGACTACCAAGCTAAAGGAAAACCACCTTCTTCCTCTCTTCTTACGAGAGTCTCTATTTATTCAATTAACACAAACTCGTTTTCAAAAAAAAAGGAATCTCTTTCTAGTGGAAAACTTTACCCAGAGGGTTAGGCCCTTCCAAGGCGTCTTATTATGCTCGCATGGATGGTCCTTTTCCTTTTCTTTCTTGTGCCCTCTCCGCTTAGTTAGAGGAGTAGGCTCTCCAGCGTAAACTCCGAATCTGATAAGAGGTTCTCTGTCTTGATGTCTAGTATGGCTAGTCTAGGGCGCTCTCAGTGATCGATCGGTTACGAAAAGCCAGCGCCAAATAGTGCCTCAGGAACCCGTCGGTCAGAGGCCGGTCCCTTCATTCTCATAAAGCCTGGTGAGGAGATCTTTCTCGCTATTGTGTATCCGCAAAGCCCTTTGTCCGCTCTCTCTTATATAAGCGAAAAGTCCGTCGGGGAAGGCCGAGTCTTTTCCTAAACTAAGATTAGTAGAAGGAGCTGTTAGGTATATTTTTCTATCACCGAAGGCTGGAATCACAAGCAGTTATGTCTATGCGGGCGACTTCTGTTCCAGTGGTAGTTGGCTAGGTGAACGGCGGTGGTAGTGAAAAAGAGATTGTTTTTAGGCGGTCTCAGTTGTAAATCACCCCAATGGAGACCTATCTTCGACATCTTCTACCGGGATTCCTGCTTCGATAAACTAGGATGCTTGCCTGATTGATGATTCGGATCCATTGGAAGAGAGGACGGAAGAAGAAAAGAAGGTCTTATTCCCTGGGAAAGTGCCAGTTAGCAGCCTATGAAATGCAGGAAATCTTATTTCTAACTCGGCTGTTGTTGGTTCAGCAAGAGCCTTCGGTACCATGTTTGCAGCTGAGAGCGCTACGGCCTCTACCTCTGCGATGGGACTTCCTCACCCCTTATCAATAGAGTGATTTCATGCCTCCACTTACGCGTTGAGAAAGTATCTTCCACCACACCACTCTTATGTTGAGAAAGTCTGTTCCAATACCTCTTCAGGCAAGAGAATCCCCTTATTTACACGAGAAAAGAGACGAAGCGAGCTCTATATCTATATGGAGCAAGTCCCCTCTTCGATAGGTGGGAAATCGATCTTTCCTATTCCTATTACGTTACGGGATTATGACTAGCAACCTCATTTGCTGAGAGAGCTTTATCAGTCTGCTTTCGAGGAAAGCTATGAACCCTTGCTTTCGATCCTTTCAGTCGAGCGGATTCACCCCTTTCCCGCTGGTATAAAAGAATACAGTTACAAGAGTAAAATTAGAGAGAGAGATGGACAGATCCAATGAACCAATCCTATCTTTTTCGTTAGCTCACTAAGGAAAGTGGCTTGCTTTACGTTAGTAGTTTAGATTGAAATTTTTTCAAGAATAAATGAATTTCTTATTGAAAGATGGTTGTTCGGGATAGCAAATCAGTCTCCAATCGCAGGAACTCTAAAGTCTTCCTCGGCAGCAGCAGGAACGAAGCAGCTCGACCTTGATCCTCACCCTCGGAGGGGAAAGATTAAGAGTCAGAGTTTGAACGTTCATCCCATGTTAGCGAACGTAGGCAACCTCAACCAGCTCAATCTAAGCTTTCTCAGGACTGATCAGTAGGGCAGTTCTGGTTTTCAGTACCGGGGATAGAGACGAAATTGGCTAATTGGATAGATTGAATTGGGAAAGTGCTGTTGCATCTACAAAGAGCAAATCTACCTTTCTTTCTCAAATTGTTCGGAAGGCAGCGGTAGTACGATTTTCTCCGTTCGAGTCTAGGTCTACTGGTGTGTCGTCCTCTGAGTCACTCTCGCAAGCAAAGAAAAAAGGACCTGTACTTCATTTGTTCTTACTATGGAGGCTTCTTACCCTTTAGAACTAAGGTGGGCGGACAAAGCCAACCCAAGAGCACCTCCTACGAACTTCACTATCTGCTTCTAACTAGTTCTAGTTTTTTCCTACACCAGCCTTACGGGTGAACTGAAGTCAATCAATTCAAGATTCAAGCAAGTAGGCCACTAATGCCAACCAACACTATCCTGATGGTAGTACGTACTGACAACCGGCTCATAAACATGCCATTAAACGCTAAGAAAACAGCCTTCTCGTGAAAGTCCCTCAGTGGATTCATTTTTCTTTGTGATCTTTCCGATGAATGTAGATCAGTTCTCTTGTCAAGGAAAGAAATACTAAGTAAAGGCAGACAACGAGGCGAAGATAGCAGACTTGCCTCGAGACAGGAACATAGCATAGGGACATTGCTCCGGACTAGTGTTGTAATTGATTGCAAAAAGCTCCTTCGCTTGGCGAGCTCCTCTTTGCTCCTAGTAGACTACTAGACATATTGTCTACTTTGCTTTTATGGAAGAGCTAAGTCCAAGAAGGGAAGGGCTCTCCAAAGTAAATTGTCAAGCTTTCGAACTCGCCTTGAAGTTTATGAATGATTGCAAGGCTAGCAAGAAGCAGGCTCGCTTATGATCTGCTGAAAGATTACATCAGGTTTTTTTTCATCCCTCACATTCATGAAGCAGATTGTCGAAAAGGGCTTTCTGCAAGCAGGAAAACGACCTTTTTGACGATCCACAGGTTGTAGCTTGACCCCGGTCTCGGGACTTCTTCCCAAGTCACGGAGTCTTTGAAAAAGTTGTAAATAAAAGGAGTATACCCTAAACAATATATATTTTCCAAAGGCAACTAGTTAGTAAGACGGGTGTCAGTACCAAATCCTTAATCAGTAGTTCACTTTAACTACTAGTTAACGCACTACTAAAGCAGAGTAGCCAGCATGCGCACATCATGCCATAGGAGCTCAGAGCTCAGCGAATGGAAGAAGCAGGCAGGGCTAGATAGGGTGGGCTTACTCACTCAAACAACTACTGTAGTAAGTAGCGCCAAAGCGCGTAATAGACTGACTTATAAGCAATTACACGCAATCAACGGATGTTCATGCATTGGCCTTCGATAATGCTTCAATCGACAGTCTCCGGATCTTGTTCGGTTTGGTCTGCTATAGAAGACTTATGACTTAGTGTCAGGACTTGGTTTAGACTATAAGGTGCCAATCCTTGGTCAGCCAAGCGAGGTTTACCCCTCGTATTTATGGGGTGGTGTCTCAGGCACCGATTTCCTTGTCCAGTCACTTGGTCTTGTCCAACCGAAGCAACAGCATTCTCGATAGGCGCCACGGTAGGCAATTCCAATAGTCTAATCCTCGCTTTTTAGCGCTTCTAGAAGCATAAAAGCGTCTGCAAGTGGGTGTATTCTTAGAATTACACGAGATCTTTTGGCAGAAAAGCGGAAACGTCCTTCGTCCTCTTTACACTTAGTTGCTTCAGCCTTCGTCTTTCGGTTTTAGGACTAACTTAGTCTTCTTTCAATAAAAAGGTATTTAGTGAGTGACTCTTTCCGTCTTTAGTTTAGGTTCATTACGGCAGTTGTTAGTTTCCTCTCTTTATCAGTTAATTCGGTATCGTTTATTAATTGCGTATATTAAGGGGAGTCCTTCCCCCAGGTGCGCCTAAAGTCTTATGTTCGATGATCCCTTTCCAAGCCGGGTTAAACAATCAGGCTCGACTAAGAAATCCATGCAAGAGACTCCTCCTAGTAACCATCCCCGAAATCCAGAAAGGTCTTCTTGAAGACATGGCGGGCTTCAAGCTACACTACACCCTTCTTTGCTACCAAATCATAGATCTTCCAGAGAAGACCAAAGCGAATGAGCTCAGTCGATTCGCGTCTGATCCTCCATGATTTATCATAGACTGATGCAGAAAAGAAGTCACTTAAGGAAACATCCGGTGAATTCGCGAGACTCCAGTACCAACCAATGGACGTACCGAAGCAAATCCTTTATCCAGTTCCTGAGCAAAGACCACTCAAGGAAGTCCCGGACTCTTTCTGTTGGAAATAATTCATCAGGAGCCACCTTTCAATCCGAAGGTTTCATCTCTTGTTGAAGGAAGAAGTTAAACCTCGAAGAATTGGAAGCGAAAGCTCAATCTGCCAAGCCACAATTCTAATGGATAGTCATTGTGACCCCAAGGCTTGGTGTACATAGCAAGAACCCGCAACAAGTGACGAGATCTTGTATGACTGAGTTTGACAAGGACCCTATAACCTCCACCCCCTATCCTTACTAAGGTAGAGAACCTTCGTAATGAATGGATTTATTAAAAATATAGTCATCAGACCATATGGATGATGGTAAGCAAGCAAAGAACGAGCAGACATGGCAGAAAAATCCAAGCGTCCACTCACCCTTGACACAAAAGCGCTTAGCAAACAAAAAAGCACCAGTGTCAGAAATAAGAGATTTTTTAGTTTCAATTTGAACTCCTAATTTCTGAAGACACTGAAAATAAACTTAAAAAACTTGCGCATCAGCGATGACAACATCATCACCGAGCACATTGATTGGGGCACATCCACTACACTAAAGTGGCTTTTGAACGAGACTTACCTTACTGGCTTAGGGGCAGTTGCTACTCAAATGGGTGTACCCGGAACGGGGTCTAAATGGATCTGCTATAGCTACTCGATCTCGATCAAATGGCTCTGGATCTGTCTCTACATCTGGAGTATCCATAACAGGATATGGAACTCAATATCGATCTGAAACTGGAAGGGATGCTATTGGTGCCAGATTCGGTCCCTTTATCGGCGTTCTGGCCCTTTCTAAGTTGGTAAGTACCTCACAACTGTGGGCTTACGCCTTATGGTTAATGTTGGGAGAAGACCAGAGTCCAAAGCCGACCCAATGAAGGGTTCCAAACCTTGACTCGTTCAGGGATCCCAACCATTATCCCGTCGTTTCACCATCGAGCTATTAAAGATCGACGGGATCCAAGGCTTGTTAAGTTTTCTTGTTCACTGTTTAGTTTATCAAACATAATCTTAGTTTTGCCGTCCGGAAGAAAGATTCCTCCGACCACTATACATGTGAAAGGTTATAAGCTGGGGCCAGCTTGTGTTAAGATTTTGAGACACTTATGGTGTCTGCGTCTGAGATACTCCTGGCTTATTGCCCTGGTTATACCCGATTGCCTTTTTAATGAGGCTTTCGGTATCGACCTACCTGGTCTTCCGGTCCCAACACCTACAAGAACCCGTTAAGGGAGCCCTCTTAGGTAAGGGGGCGTGGATCGTTCCATTCAATTGATTCAAGGAAACTGTCTGTCCTTCATAGTTTACCTATTGATGCGACAGCAATTTTCACCTTAGTGAAGCCTTAGTCCTTGGCTGAGATTGGCCACGTTTGGTTTGACGACCAACTTGTTTATCCAGCTAGCTTTTCTCCGTGGTAAAAAAATTCTATTTGTGAGTCGGCTCGGCTACTCTTTTTTTGAAAGGTAAGGTGGGGCCTTCAAGGCATTATCAAAAAGAATGCCTATCTATACTATAAAGCGCTGAGTTGAAGAGGGAACAAGTCCCACAGAGAGATGCTAAGTGGGAGAAAGAGTAAAATTACAATCTCTTTTGGAATGGAAGACCCCCATCCACTGACTATAAGACTGCAGCCTAACACCCAAGTTAGCCTGACGATCAGCTAAATAAGTCCCTTCCCTCTTCACATGATGAATTTTAACTCAACATATATTGAGAAATTTTTTTTTCTCAGTATAAAAAAGCATAGGCGCCAAGGTTATTGATTATTACCATTCGCCCATCTTGTTTGATATGATGACTTGAAAAGAATCAATAGTTTGGACAAAACTATGGCCATGCAGGAGAGTTTCTGCTTCTGCAAAGGTTGCATCTTTAATCCCCGGAGGGGATCTGTTCAATTCCACATGACAGCACCATTCCCATCTTTTATGACCCCACCATAATCCGAATTCCCAGAATAGCCTTCCCTACTCCTTCAAAGTAAAGTGCATCTTGATGTGATTTGAAGAGGAAATTGCCACAAGATTGAGATAGATATGTTTGAATTTCCATTAAAAAAAAAGTAATGCAATAAGACCTCCTTATCTTCATCCTTACTAGCATCCCATACAACAAATCCATTTTTTATGGTATCGATTTTTTCAATCACCTTAATGAAGGAGGTGGACTTCAACCAAGTCAGCCCCTCTTATGAAGTGGCTATGGAGATTTCCAAAGGAAAATAAAAAGCCGTGGTGCTCACATTTAGCTGCTAAGTACCTCTCCAATGGCAAAAAATGGATTGACCAACCCACCTCTTAAATATCCTGCATCTAGAAAGGTATTATCTCAACTTCTCTGGCTTGCTTAAAAAAAATTTTGGCCTGCGGTAATGGTTTCAGGATTTCATCTCCTAAATTCTTTTTTTCTATGAAAGCAAGAGATGGAAAGTGTTGTTCTAAATTCTCCCTCATTCCACTCGTCCAGCCCTCTTCACGAACTTGTACAATCGATGCCACAGAGATAGCCAACTCTATTATCAAAGAAATAAGGAAAAGGGCGACGATTTGGCACCAGATATCCGGAGGTGTGGAAAGAGCAGCTGTGAGAAGCGGAAAAACCATCAAAAAACGACGATTGTTCGTGGAGGTTTCCACAGAAAGAGCCCTTGGTTCTGGCAAACAGATCACAATTACAGGTACCTGGGAGCATACCGATGGAATGAACGAAATACGAACAGTTAACATAATATGGTCATAGATCTTAGGTTGTAACTTGATCATGAGCGAATTTGTTGATGTTGCACCCATGAAGTATGGAAAGTGCCAAACATTGGGAACTACCCGGGAAAGAGTTAGGAACAGGAAAAAGAAGAAGCGAGAACCACTTAAATGGAGGAATCGATTGTATTTTGTCCTTTGTTCCCCATAGCAACTGGGGATAAAAAAGCACCAAATTTGATGACTTATTAAGGGAAAGACGAAGTAAGAGCATGCTATTGAAGACGTTGCAACATATGTCGGGGAGGCCTCCGTTGATTGTGTACAAACAAAATACGAGTCCAAGGGCAGGGTAAGAAAGGGTTTAGCTAATGGAGATATTAACTCTTCCGGGAACCAGTAACGCGTAAACCATGTCAAACCAAGACCGATCAATATCCGAACGGAACGGATTCGAACTTCTCCTAGAATAGTTTCCGGTGCGAAATGAAATTAATAGGATATATGAGTAATTCAAAGGATAAATAGAAAGATAGGATTCGATTCATTTTTTGAAGAATAAATAACACGTCCCCTCCGTTAGCAAGTCGTCTTGGTATTGGATTCGCTCTTCTGGTAGCATGAACATGAATTAGATTCTATTCGTCTTCTTTATTCTTAAGAGAAATCCCCCACCCGAACCATTCTTAAGACCGCCAAGCCCTCTCGAATGAGTTCTACTATAGAAGCTTTCAACGTAGACCCGGGTACAAATCTTTCACTCACTGAGAAGTGAAAACCTGTGACTAGATCGTCCTGAAGACGGATGCGACGGGAAGAAGTGGCATTTGGAAGTGTTGCTGACTTAACATTTAGGTTTCGGCATAACAAAGCTTGCACTGTCTTTTCGCACTTAGGCGCACAGCGTGCCATTGGTAATGATTCTACTACGGTGCCACAAATTCGCAAGCTGATCCTAAGTAATCGTTGTTGTTCATTGGATTCCGGAGGAACTACTTCGTTAGGATTGGGGAATTGCTGCGATTCTTCCTGAATAGCCTGGATTCTCCCGTCGAGAGTCACTTTGAAAGTATTACCTAAACTCTTCCGACTGAATATGATAAAGCCTATAAAACAACGAGCTACTATCATTTCTTCATTATAGATTGAGATCTTCTTCGAACTTGATGCACAAATAGATAGAATAGCAGCAAATAGCATCTTTCTAGCCTGCATATTCGTGGAACTCAATCTCATTTAGAAAAGAAAACTTATCTCTTTCAGCAATTGAACGGGAAAGAAAGAGAAAAAATAATAAAAGAAAGAAGAAAAAGAGAAAGAAGAAAGCTCCATAACAATAAGAAAGCACAGCGATTAAGCCTTAACATTTAATATACACCGTTATATTATATACGATAAAAGTAGAAGAGAACTTCGTATTTTGCTAACTCTCTAGGAGTCATCTTTAACCTTGAATGCTATTAATAGATTCTACAGCAATAGTACCTCGGACTCGGAAAGTAATAACGAAAATGGCTAACCCAATAGCAGATTCTGCAGCTGCCACCGTTGGAACCAATGAAGCAAATGATTGACCCATCATATCATCTGAAGAAACGGAAAATACCAAAAAGTTCGAATTCACAGCTAATAACATTGATTCAATTGGCATTGACATAATAGGAATATTTCGTCTATTAAGGAGGATTCCCCGAA
This sequence comes from Embelia ribes, assembly GCA_001753735.1. Taxonomy (NCBI): domain Eukaryota; kingdom Viridiplantae; phylum Streptophyta; class Magnoliopsida; order Ericales; family Primulaceae; genus Embelia; species Embelia ribes. Next base: position 4,988 of record MKEJ01069867.1, on the reverse strand, counting down.
TACCTGAAATAGAGATGATCATAGAAAATGTGAAATATTTGATAGGATCCGTTTCGGGAACGTAGAATGTAAGAGAAATTCAAATGATAAAAAAGAATAGAATACGTCAGGAAACATAAGCAAAAGAAAGACTATCCTCCAAGAAATTTTATAACTTGGAGAAAGTATTAACTTTTTGTGTTATTACAGATGAGATCTAAATAGATTTGGTTTAGCCCCAAAATCTTTTCGGGAAGAGTCTCATCAATTTTAACAAAAAGTTCTACTATGTCTTTTACATTGATTTCTTTCGGTAAGGTTTCAGCTCCATTATAGTCATAAAAAAGCATTTCTAGTTTTTTTTCTGTTTTCTGCTTGACTTTCTGTAGAGTTAATTCATGCAGACTATCGAAAGTAATTTTTCGTTCTAGGGCTTGTCCAGCCTTAAAAGCACCAAAAAGTGCTAGTGATGAAAGGATTAGCCCTAGCCCGAGTGAAATTATGTTTTCCTGGATAAACTTGTCCATGATAAAATGTGACTTCTGTAGTTCCGCTTCTTGCTCTAAAAAAGAAGAAAGACTTGTCGAAAATCGCCTTGGTCCAACCAAGAAAAGACATGGGAGTTGATGGGCGGCCGAGTTAAGTAAAGACTGACTACCGAGTTATTTACAACCACCCTCACTGCACACTTTCTATATATCTGTCTTTATTATCGGCTGCATGCTATCGGAGATAGAGCAATGGGAGGTTCAGTCTTACCGCGCACCGCACTCAATTCAATGATAAAGCAATACGAATCTCTTTCTCTTTCTATATGAAATTTCGGGGTCGGGTCCGACTACGAAAAATGTATACAAATGCAAGGATGCACCCCCTTTTTCTGAAGCTGAAGTGTTCCACTCATTCTGCCTTAGAGCCTGTTTGAGTCTCAGTGGAAGCTGACTTCGATGGCAAGACCAACACGGGGCCAGGCCAGATGATTAGCGTTGGATAGGTTTCCTTCCGCCCTACCCTGGAGTGAACTATGGAAACGAAAGCTCGTGCTGCTGCAAATTCCCTAGTGGTTAGACAGTCGAGTTAGTTAGAGCCCTTACTTTATCCGGACGTCCATCTAGAATTCCTAAATTCTTTCCTGGGCTTGATTATCCCAGTAATCCTGCACTGGAACGATCCTATGGTGTGTAAGATATAGCTTATGAATCTGAGTTATCTTTTTCCAGTCCCTTAGGGAACTTTGTTTGGCTGGTGTTAGCTTTCTCTTTATCTCTTGAGTGAAGGAAGCTTTCTTTTTCTGGTCTTTTTGGATTGTCTTTTTTTCACAGTGCATCACGGTAGCTCGGTTATGCCTTTTCCGCATGCCCCTACTAAACTTCCCCATGCCCTTACCACCAACAGCCCGACAGTGGCAAGAGCGCATCGGAAGTGGGATAGAGCTAATTATGAGATCGAATGTCTCTCATTGTGGTATTGATTTAAAGCTCGTACAATCAATGATTATGGGTTGGTATGGTAGTCATCTTGATCTCTTCTCTGTTTATCTTAGTTGAATGAATGGATCGGGCAAAGACACATCTTTCTTAAAAGAATAAAGATTCAAGATCTCACCTCTCTCTATGAATTATCTCCTGCAGACAATGCTTCTTAGTCGTTTCCCTTAAGTCGGTAAGTGAAAGAAGAATTAGGTTTAAGTTCAATCACCATTGATTGTTATATCGACTAAGGGTTCTAGCATGAAAAGTCTTTAAAGTGCGGTTTCATCTTTTTTATTTAAAGAGTTGACCTCTAATTCATGTTGCTTACCACCTTGGGTTAGTTCAGTTCCTCCTTAGTCATGGTGTACGAGCGATCGTCATACTCTTGCTCCTAGTAAAAGACTAAGTTCAGCTGTAATCGTATTTTCTTAAGCCCTATCTTTGTATCAAAACCTTTACTTCACAATACTTCAATACTAGAACTTGCCTTAGACATACGGGGCCTACTACCTATGGGCGAAATCACTAAAGCTCATTTCGAATAAGGTTAGGTATTGAAACGAAAGACCCATTATGAAAGTAAAGTACCAGACAAGCACTCAAAAAATCAATTAAGAAAAGAAGCAATAGGGATTTAGGTTTCAAGAAGTGAATGTGAATAACGCTTTCAAAAGAATCGGAAGTAAGGTTTCTAATGTTCATTGCGACCCTGGTGCGTGCCAATCCTTCAAGTGGTGATCTGGCATCGTGAGCAGAAGTCGATAGAGGAACTCGCAGCGTCTTTTGCGACATCAAGTTGTCCTTCGGTCTCTTTCTTGTTCTATTACTTGGCACTCTTTCCTGCCTGGTATAAGAACAGCATAGAGAAAGCCTAGTTTTTCAGTGATAAGAAAGCCAGTAACCTCTTTGTATTCAATTCCCTTAGGGAAGGTCCTGAGGAAGATGTATCTAATAGTATATTGGGTGGATAGCAGGCATACCTTTAATAACGTGTCTACCTGTAATAGGGCTATAACGTGACTAACGGGACTAGGACTCTCAGGTCTCCCAATACCCGTACCAAATCTTAATACGGTTCTATCGGTAAGACGATTATGGAAGTCACAAACGGGATACTTTTTTATAATATAAGAAAGATTCTCTTTTTCAGATACTTTATATTCCAATATGCGAAAGATCAGTAAGAAGTTTATCAAAAAGACGTAATGAAAGACTTGGGGGCTACTAATATACGTTAGAAAAAACTCAGTTGGAGTTTCTTTTTGCCCTTCCTGGCCAGCCAGTTGTTAATCAGTCCTAAGACAGTATTTCCCAGTGGCATTCCCGGCCCAGTATAAGTCTTTTTCCCATATTCTTAGTGTGGGAGTTCCCCAGGCGAGAAGGAGGAATTGATAGGGCCATTGCTGTTTGGATTGCAGCCATAAGCGTTGCCGTAGCGCTTGCCGTCGCCGCGGCAAGAATAAAAAGTAGTTCAGTTTGAAGTGAAGAAGGCGGATCTAATGTGTGTGCACCTTTCTATTTATTTTCCAAGGGCGCCACCAAAAGTTCTTGTTCTGTCTTGTTTCGTGTCTTGTGCCAAGTTCCTTGTTTCTCTAAGTTGGTTGCCGGATGGATTTTGTCAAAACGATTGGCTGAATTAATGTTAGAAAGGACCATTCTGGCCCAGAGCAGAGGCTAATCCCCGAAAATTCTCTTAACTTCAAATTAGGTGGGAGTCACGTCACATGCTGCAGCTAAAACCCCGAAAAAAGGCAGAGCGCTGAGGGTGCTGTGAGAAAGAGAAGAAGGGGACACAACGCGTTTATGATTCCAGCCGCGAGAAGACGAACTAGTACAAGGAATGCAAGAATGAAATTCAAACTAAAGAAGCTTAAGTGCAGGTGGTTGAAATCAAAAAACCACATCCCGACCCCGCCAATAGGCCCGGACTTTTTGGCGGAAGTAGACTTCCCGCAGGCGCAGCCAATGGATTCCGCGGATATTTTGCGCGAAAAATCTGCTATAATTCTACAATCATTTTTCAAAGAAATGGATCGTGATCAATTTACGTAGAGATATCGTAAGGGAACGAGCGAAGAAGGTATGAGGTATGAAGCAACTGACAAGTTTAGGGTGGACGAGGAGATTAGACAAGGCAATGATAACTGGCTTCGAGAAAAGGCTTTCTCATGCCATTGCCATTTTGAATCTCCTTTCTTGTACCCTTTGTGTCTGGAAAGACAGATTTTTCCTTTCAAAGTCAGCTTTTGACAATGGGAAAAAAGAAATGAATTAAAAGTAGAAGGTTATTTGACCTCACTTTTTTACAAAATAAGAATATAGAGTTAAACCGAGATTGTTAATACTTTCTTCTCAATGGACATGGACCTTTCATGATTGGACTCTTGCTAACTTAAGAGGTAGCTTTGGCTTGTTTGAAGAATTTCAGTGGCCAGTTCGGGCTAGCGAGTTGGATGATCTGGAATTGGCGAAACAAGTATCTATTTGAGGAGAGAAAGATTAGGCTATTTCGTAGGTGAAGGGAAAGAATCATGTCTGACGCCTAAGCCGCCCTTCTGCTGCTTTCCTCGCTCCCTCAGTCTGATTGAAGCTCTCGAGCCCGTTCCGAAAGGTTCTTCCCTTTTTTTACAAAGCCTGCTTCGTTGCATTCCCTTTCCACTGTCTAGTTCCGATTTGCTTTCGCCCTTAGCTTGCCACTTGGAGGCCAGGTACTACTCTAGGAGTCTTGCTGGCCCGATTGACCATGATGCTCGAGGAATGGCAAAACCAAAGATAAGAGGAAGGGCTTTGTAGGAGTTGGGCAAGCTGCCCTTGAATTGAACAGCCAAGATAGCGTGTGTGATCCATTAGTAATATGCCGTACTCTTATTAGCAGACTTACCCGCCTTCTCCTTTCTCTTAGATCTCTTAGAAATATAAGAAAAAGATGCCCCTGTGGCCGAGAAATTTTCTTTCTTTGTTGCCTGGGGCGACATAAACCGATTCGGCAGCGGGAGTGGTACCACCTAAAAAAGACTCTGTGGCACCCTACTCTTAGTAGGAGAAAACATCCAGTAAAGAAAGAGATTTCGTTTGTTCTACCACTGAGTCAAATAATGACTTGAAGTTAGACCATTCGACTAGGAGATAATTTTTTATTTGACAGCGGGTACTCTCTCTAGTTATGAGTCTGGTCCCATGCGGACCGACCGGTCTCACTCTTCAAAACCGTCACATTCTTATGAAGCGAAAAGCCTATAACCTTCTCCGCGCTAACTAGTTGCTTAAACTGAAAGCGAGTACTTTCCTTCCCCTTCTAGTCCTAGGGAAGAAAGCTTTTCATCGACAATGGGTCAGGACTTCGTAAGTTTTTTTTGAAGCTAGAAAAGGGAAAGCAAAGAGCGGGGAAAGACTTTTCTCCTTGACGCGGGATGCTTAATGGACATGGAGCGGCGAGACTCCGAGTCAGGTTGACATCTCTCAAACAAAAGACCAAGATTGAGAAAGTGATCGGTTTTTCTCTTCATATGCTCGCGAATTGGATTTGAACCAATATCG
>MKEJ01069861.1:0-12841 GCA_001753735.1 Embelia ribes | reverse complement strand
TTTTGTTGATTAAATAATTATCTCTATATTTATTTGGTAGAAAATTTATTTAAACACACATTTTCGACATTTTAAAAGACCCGTGGTACTTTGTTATTGACCAAAATTTTCCATGTCTACAATTACATTTTGTTATCGCCCTTACTCGACTCTTGTCAACATTGAGTAATAATAGAATGTAATACACAAGCCCATCGGGTATAAAATACACCACGTCGACATATTCTACTAATGTATAAAATAAATATATCACTAAGCCTCTGAATAATAAAACATGAATGAGGCTAATATATCAAAATAAAATCCAAAATACATGTTTGTCCAAAAGAAATATATACAATGATCAAATCGTCCTCAACGGTGTTGTTCACTAGCTTCGGCACATACAGTATACGTGTCTACAAAGTAGAAAACGATGTATACGAGTTAATCTAAAAAATAAGATGATATGTGTAATGTTGTGCAGTGCTGCATATGTAATGTTTATGCCACAAAATAATAATAAAATGCAATGCAATGTCGATATAATGCAAACCCACAAACGCACACATGTACTCACACACATCTACAAAGACTCACAAAATACATCTCACTGTAAAATTTGGGACAATGGTCTTTTACTATTTATGAAAACTACACGACTGTCTCATAAAATCTATGCTATAATCCGCCACCCACTTTTTGGCAAGATTATAGTGTATCACTTATCAAGTTTTCCAACTTTCACGGTAGGAAGCCAAGCCATCTCTTTGCTTTTGTTCATTGTATGAAAAAACAACGCGATCCCAAAAATAAATATAAAATGATTAAAACCCGCAATACCATACAACTCGCACAAAAATATTAATTTCTCACTTTAAATTTCACTTTTTATTCAATAGTTGTTTCACTTTGAATTCTCACAAAAATCCATTTGTCTCACAATTTCCCACAAGTCTTACTTTGCTCACCAATTCTCACTTTTTGAAAATTTCAAAATCTCATATTTTCACTTTGATAAAATCAATTTAAAAAATTCACTCTTGAACATGTAAATGATAATGTTCATTATCATGAAATAAATAAATCTAAATATGAATTTTATGTAAATCCCACATAAACATACCAAGGCTCACAATCATGAAATAAATACGTCTTGACATGAATTTCATATAAATCTCACTCAAATGTTTTCATTTCATTTATATTAATTATAATAAATAGAAATTTATATAAATATTTATCACAATGAAATTATTTAAATTTACCTTAATCACACAATTAGGGACCCGTTCAAACTCACACATACATTACTATTTTGTAGGTTACTCATACCTCACGGCGCGCTAGTATGCTCCTAGCAAGCTCTCCAAATTTACCTCTTATTGACCTCAAGTTTGATCTATCAAACAATAACGAATTAACATAAATTTATAAACAAAAATGGGTTACTAATCATAAGGAGTAAGAAGCACAACTTTAATTTGATATTCAGGCATAGCACGGAAACCTAGGTATGGAGAAAGGAACGAAATAGGGAGATATACTTATGTCAACACGGAGCTTAGGTGTCGGGGAGTCCGAATATGTAATTAGTTTTCGGATCGGAGCCTCCAAGTTAGATGATTTCACCCTCAATAACTCACCCCCACTTTTTCACCACTCTCCCTTTCCTATTCTATGTTTGTTACTGTAAATGGGGAGAAAATACGTCCCACGTGCTTAAAATAGTTGAAAAGCAATTATGGGCTCCATTGCTACTGTCATTCGAATGACATTCTGGGTGTCGTTCAAACAGCAGAGCCGTTTGAAAGGTAGGGACTCACCGTTCGAATGACACTCCTCCACCAGAATTCCTATTGAAAATGCATAATTTTAAGGCTCCCCCACGACCATTTCAACCACAATTCTTGCCCTATGGTCTCACACCAATACATGCATTCTCACACTATTCTCACACATGTCACCACACTCAACTTCAAAACTTTCTCAAGCCCCCATCAACTTACAATTATCACAACTCACAAGTCTCCCAAGTTTCACACTCACATTCACTCACAGAATTTCTCACGTCTCACAATAACAACATCACTTACAATTTTACTCATAAATGCTATGCAAACATATAACTTGCCAATACGCATTATGCTCTAATGCAACATATATCTCCGCATATATCTCACAAAATTCACAACTCTCTAATGGATATCCAAATCCAAATTCAACACTTAACATATATAATGAAACTTATCCGATATGCCATACGTCTTCACAATAACAATCACAACAACTTAGTATGGGCTCACCACGAATGTAATAATAATATTATAATGGGATTCATAATATTATTAAATGCGAAAAATTTATCCAGAATTTTCAGGACGTTACATTTGAACACACAAATTAATTAAAAAGGTCAATAATTAAATTTATTTTATTTTATTGATTGAGATTTTAATATATATCAATAGAGATTAATATAATATTTTTTAGTAACGGTAAATTAAAAAGAATTTATGTACTTTACAATCATTTGTCATCAATGCATACATCGAATTGTCATTAAAAATTATTCATTAATTTATTTTTATTAAATAATTTTAAATTAATTTAATTTTAGTAATTGAAGTTTTAATATTCATTAATAGAATTTTGCACGTGTAAAAAATATAGAGCATCACTTGACGCAATTATAGCTTGGTGGCTATCCATTTATATCATTGTATATGATATATGATTTTTTTTCATTTTACCAATAAATTAAAATTTTAATTTAATTTTTAGAATATTAATAACGAGTGTATACATGTCAATCAATTAGGGTAGACATTTTGCGCAATATATCATTAAGCCTCTTCTTTTAATTTATTATATATTATATATGATGTACGATGTGCCCTTGTGCAAAGTTTCTTAACAAAATATTTAATTCCGAAAAATGATATCGAAAATCAAGTGTTCCACAATTTGGGAGTTGATTTTGATTTCAGAGATGTTGAAATTATTTTTGATTAACATTTAGAAACTCGTAACTAATGGAGGTGAGTTAGATTTTAGTAAAAAATTTTCATAAGTTTTAAGAAAGATTTTTATTCTATTAAAGTATTAGTTATATAATGCATATCTTTTGTTTATAATATTACATACTCGTATTAGGGGTGTGCAGATTGATCGGTTAAACAAAAATCAAACAAAACCAAACCTATTCAGTTCATTTTTCCAGTTTTGGTTCGGTTTAGTTTTAAGTAGTTAAAAAATTCACTTTTTTATGTTAATTCAGTTCGGTTGGTACTTAATTTTTCGGTTCAACCAAACTGAATCAGATTATATCAATATAAATACACTTTTTCTTCATTAGGGCTAGGACTAATATTTTTTCTCAGATTAATGTTCTTTTTAAAGCAATTTAAACATGGTATAAATTTTGTTTTTCATTTTTTCCTATTCAGTATTTTCGATTTGGAACCAAACCGGTATATTTGATTCGAATTGGATTTGTTTTGAAACTATGATTCAATCGGTTCACTTTTTCAATTATAAAATTCGGTTGATTCGATTTTTTTGGGTTCGGTTTGGTTTGATACACACCCCTAACTTCTATGTTCTATGTATTTCAAGTAATTCGTAAGCCCTTCTAGTTCGGCTCGTTAATAATTTTGAGCTCAAGATTATATTCAAATTCGACTCGTTTATATTTGAGCTGAGTTCGACCAGCTTGGTAGCAGCTCGTGTCGTTATCAAGTCCCATTAATGATATTAATATTATTAATCCAAGAACAACTTCATTGTATCTAGCATTTTCGTTGTAAGGCTTAGTTCAGAAATGCTAATATTTTTCAAAATTTGCTTATCATAATTTATTTTTAAAAATTGATTCTTAAAAAGAGTGCAATTTTAGCATTTGGTAAATAAATTTTAAAGTAATTTTAACGAGTAGTGTGATATTTGGTCAAAATAATACTTTTATTGTAAAAAATAAAAATAAATATAAGGCCCTGTGAATTTTAAGGACCAAATTTGTAACACCGTGAAAATAAAACTGATAGATAATATCTCTCAAAACTTACATTCCATTCATTGTTCCCAAATAGATATAGAGGGAAAGAAGAGAGACATAGGATTCCCAACACAGAACCTTATGGATCGTGGAGAAGAGGTGGTTCAATCAATGATTTACAGGCGGATTTGGACTCACCTCGTCGTCCTCGTCGCTGTGAAGTAAGGATTTCCTCATATTCGTTCGTATTCATTTGTAGTAGTTGAAACCCAAACAATTAAAGACATGTTTAACAATTGCTCGTGGTTCTATTAATGCATTGATGACGATATTTTGGTCAATTGATTGCAGGGATCCTTTTTGTCTGTGTTCTTTTATAGTTGTGACATCTAGGCTTCCGTTTCGAGATTTTCAAGGGTGTTTGCTCCAATATGAATAAGGTAAGCAGCATAGTATCAATCCATTTTTTTAGAAAATTTATTGTGTTCCATGTTCAATCACGTTTAGGATTGAATGGTAGATGCTTTGAGAGAGTTTGGTCGGGTTTGGAAGTTATATAGTTGAGTTTTGGATGCTTTTTATTGAGTTTTACATGAATGGAATGAGGGGGGGAGTTGGTCCGGATGGGACCACCCCTGGTCCGAATAGACTAGGCCCTAGTCTAGATGGGCTTCAGCCTAGTCTAGAAGGGACCCCTCCGGTTTGGCCAATTTCATATGATTTTATCATTTTGACTAGTTTTGAATAAATTTTGCGGCCGAATAAGCTTGAAACATACAATAAATTTACTAAATGAATGTTATGGCATATCATAGATTCATTAGTGTCCAATTGTGGTAATTTATCAATAAAAAGAGGTATTAGGATAAATCAATGAACTGTGAAATGGAAATAGTTGTGTTACTACTATGGCATAGGAGTGCATTATTCTATGACCATCATTTGGATGTTAAACTATGGCATAGGAGTACGTTTATTCCATGATCATGGTACGAGAGTATATTTATTCCATGGCTATCAGGAAATACCAAGTTATTCGGAAGTACGTGTCGATTCCAATGACTTTATTTTTATGGATTCCAAGTTGGTAACTCGGAAAATATTTATGCATAAAGCCTCAGGAGTACGTTTATTCCGAGAGGACATTCCGTGTTGTGACGTGTAGGACTTGTTGTTGAATGATTTACCTTTATTTGTCTTTATTACATTCTTTGCCGTACAATGTTATGCCAATCATATAGTTGAACAAGCTTTACTTTATGATTATATGAATTTGTTGTAATAGTCGTTTTCTTTGGAATTGGATTATGTTTCTAACTCGCACCAACTTAGCTGGTTTTTGCTATGTTAATTTCTTTGGAAAACGCCAAGTAGAAACATGGAAGGTTGATCATGGTAAGTAGGTTTAGGATGATGCTCACTCGGGGGATGGCGATGCCAAAGGAGTTCACTTACTTTTTCTTTAGTCTAGTGGTTACTTTTGAGACTGATGTTGGCCACTGGCCAGTACAATGGTTTGGCTATATTTCCTTTTAATAATAGGCCAAAACATGATAAATGGTCGGATGTTCATTTATTTATATTTTTCGTAAGGACTCTTGTGTAAACCATTACAAGTTTATCAAGTGTTTTCTTTGTGGTTTTGACTTATTAAGATTATTAGTCGTTGTGTTCATGTCGGTGCTACAGTAACAGTTTCGGTTTGTAAAGATAATAGTGCAATGGTTGCGAAAATTAGAACCACAAATTTTTTTCATCGTTGAAAAATAATTTTTTTAATTTTTGTTTCCATTGCGGTCTATAACGGTTTGTAACGGACCAAAATGGTGGCATTTCGGCTGTTATGTAAAGGTTTCAGCCGAAACGGACGAGAATTTCATCATCACCACTATAATGGCCCGTATCGATTGCGACGACAACCGAAACCATTGTGTAACAGTGTTATGTAATGGTTTCGGCCAATTTTCAAAACCTTCATAATAACATCAATCACCTCCACATAATTGACTGTGCCTTTGACCAAGAAATGTTTTCACCGCGTGACATTTTCTTCCATGAATACAAATGTAGTTAGAAAATTAAAACATGTGAAAAATCAAATGAGAAAGTTTTGCAACATGAAATTTCCTAGAAAGCCAACCGCAATAAATTAAATTAATTACAAAAATGCCTTCTTGATGGCCTATAAATGCAGACTTGCTAGACTGTAGGAGTGTGGGAAGGAAACCAAAACCAAAAACAAAAAATTTCTTGAGAAATCATTTCTAACACAAAGTCATGGAAAGCGAAAACTGTGTAGACATTATCTCAGCTTGGAATTTGGGAAGAATGATCTATACCCAAATGGCTTTACGAGCTGCGATTGAGCTCAAAGTATTTGATATCATCGCAAGTTCTGGCCTCAAAGCCCAGCTCTCTTGTTCCCAAATCCTTTCTAAACTCCCCACAAAAAACCCAAACGCGTCCAACACTCTAGAGCGGATACTGAGAATGCTCGGTGTTAGCTCAATCTTAACAATGTCCACGAGACAATGTGAAAACGATAACAATAAAACTGAAATTGCTTACGGATTAACTAGGGACACTCATTGTTTGGTCACGAATGCTAATGGGATTTCTGCCAGCCCCTTGGTTATGTTTCACTCAGAAAAGGAGAATATAGAGTGCCTTTACATGCTCAAAGACTCGGTGCTTAACCCGGACAGTTTGCCAGTTTACAAAGCCTACCATGGGAGGACTTTCTTTGAGGATGCCTCGGAAAAGCCAGAACTAAGCCAAGCGTTCAATAAGACACTCACTTTTGTTGCGAAAGGCTTAGTTGAAGGGGTGTTAGAGTCTTATAAGGGCTTTGAAGGTGTGAATGAGCTAATGGATGTGGGAGGTAATATTGGAGGATCAATTCACATGATTGTTTCTCGTTATCCGCATATTCATGGAATCAACTTCGACTTACCTCATATTATTGCAAATGCTCCAAATTATCCTGGTGAGTTTACTTTTTTCACTTTTGTAGTCCTTGATGAGTGTTTGGATGATGATTCTACATGGAAAAAGAAACAAAAGTTTGATAATGTAATGGTCTCATTTGAAATAGTAGTACTCTTTTTGAAAGGTTGAGCTTTTACAATTTTACAGACAAAAACGGTCACAATTGATCAGGTTCTTGTATTCGAAACATATATAAATTGTGCATTCTAACTTTGTAAATTCAATTTTCTTGTGTAACTTGAGGGAGTTTCTAATCTCTTTCACTTTACATTATCATTTTATGTAGGCGTCAAACATATTGCGGGTGATATGTTCCAACCATTGCCCAAGGCTCAAGCAATTTTCTTAAAGGTTTGTTAATTTCACTTTACGCTTTGGTGATGAAAACACCAACTTGTAGACGTTGAACTTGAACCACAAAGTTGAAAATTTTCAGTAACAAGCACAAGTATTTTAAGAATTGAGGCGCTAAGCTCCAAAGAATACATAAAACAATAGTCGGTGAAAGACATTGTTTAGAACCATTGTACGTTGTTTAGCTATATTCACTCAGGAGCATGGAGGCAACTACCCAAAGTTACCGAAAAGTATATATAAGAATTTCTAATATATTATTGTTATGATAACAATACAGATTTATATAGAATCGCACACTAAAACTAAAAATGTCCATCCATTGAAATTCCGATGCAAGAATGTTGTAAAATCATTTATATCTACCAAGGCGGTTAAAAAAAAAAAAAAACTAATTGTAGATGCACACAGAATAAAATTATAATATTAGTAAAACAAAATACCAACATCACAAGAGAAAAATTGATGGGTGATGCATGGACGGGGGCATGCACGTTGTCACGGCAAGATGATCATTTCTTGATAAACATTGAACAATTTAATTACTATATAAAAAAAATTAATTTATTATTGAAGTGTATCCTTTATTTCTTTATTCAACTCTTTTTTATTTTTTTTTTGACATTTCTTACTTTTGTATTCGTATGATTTGTATGGACACAGTCAATACTTCATGACTGGAATGACGATCAATGCATTACAATACTAAGCAATTGTTGGGCGGCACTGCCAGATAACGGGAAGGTGATTGTTGCCGAATTTGTACTCCCTCAAGTCCTAGACAACAGCATTGAATCTGCAAACATGATCACATTAGATTTCACCATGTTAGTTCATCAAGATGGTAAAGAACGGACGAAGACGGAGTTTGAAGCTTTGGCAAAAGCAGTTGGTTTTAAGGAAACGATGGTCTTTCCCGTTGGGGATGGATTTCATGTGATCGAGTTCATCAAGAGCACTGCAATGTGAGCGGTCATGTGACAATATGCTACGCAACAAATCATCTTTATATGTTGGCATTAATTAAAAAAAATGAGGGAGGTATCAATAATCAACGGATTGGATCCCGTGTTATTTCCGTTGCAAATATTTGTTTTTTTTATTAATAAATTCTATAGTGTAAGGAGCTTCCATTCCGCAGTTGACATGTATCCCATAATATGGACGAGGGATAAGATTTTGATCTGATTTTTCCTAATGTTCACGAATGGTTACAAATATATTTTTTATTTTCGGAATATAATGCATGGAATTACTTAAATGGATTATTTACTACTGTTATTGTAGGTGCGCTATGGCAGACTATTTGGGATTGTATGACCAAATTCTGAACAAGAATTGACAAGTAATTTTCAAAGCAGCATTGAGTCAATTTTATTCCCGGTTTAAGTGATAAAAGTACGAAGTCTTAACTATTCAACCGATTCAATTTTCTACTAAGAGCTCTCTCGCCTACCTTAGCAATCATGACAAACAAAAGACTGAACAATGGTTGATTGCCAAACCCTAAGTAAATAGAACGAAACAATAATAGATTACAACCATTATGAGGAGCAAAATTTGTAAGCATCAAGCCCCTTCGATCAAGTCCAAACTAGCCCGAAAAACTTGTACTCAATGTTCTCTCACTTAGCCTTTAGTAAAACTGTACCATTAATAGAATCACCAGGAAATCATGTAATCCACTGAGCACGCCACCTTAACAAAACAATAATGGAATCTGAAACAAAACAGGTAGGATCTAACCAACCATAGTGAGAATAATAAGCATAAGATGAAGACAAGATGTAACTAAGGTTTGAAATATCACCCGTTGCCATACATAATGGTTTCGAACGACACTGCCACTATTACGGGCCGATATATTTGTGAGTATAGAATTCTAGTTCATATCTGCCAAAATAGTTATGTATCAACCGTTATGACATTGTACCGGTTTATTATGGCCATCACAAAGAAATAAATTAACAAAAAAAATTGCAAAGATGAAAACAATTTGCGGTTTCGAATTCCACTATTGTTTTGCTACAAGTAATACGTCCAAAACTATTATACCGTTAATGTTAACGTTATAGGAACTGCCACCGTTATTTAAAACCTTGGATGTAACTAGGGTCAACAAAACTAGGTCTATTCTCCATGAGCTTCACTACAATTGTAACCAAATCACAATGAAACTCACTACCATTGTCATGTCCCCGAAATCCGTAAATCCCGGACACGTGAGATTTGTTTAAAAATAATATTATATTTAACATAAAGCTGATGCCCATAGCTACCCACTATGCTGACCACATATTATATGATGCATATGATAAAACTTTATATCTTGATACAAGTGTTGTTCTTATACAAGTTACGAGCCTTGAAGTTTTCAAAAAATATAGTTCAGAAGATGGCTAATCAGCTTACAAAACATTTACCATTTGCATGTACATGCACAAATGATTGCCATTTAATGCAACTTATGTTCCGACATGAAGCTGTTCTGTTTATTACTCTGCTATGTTCCTTGCCACATCTTCTATCTCTATTCCCGTACCTGCTGGTTGATAAACAACAGCTAGATGGGATTAGTTGATGAGTAATATTCCTTACATTAGTTAAAATATACAAGTAACGCCACATAAATTGCCACAAAATTCACGCATTTCACACATCTTACACAAACACATGACATTTATCTTGGGAAACATGCACGCCAAACTTAATACCATATTTCCTCAAGACTTTACGCATAACGATTTTTGAAAGTGGTGCTCTTCTATACCTGAAGTCACGCATGTGACTTAAGCGAACGTGTGCCAAATGCACTGGGTTTTATTTTCGCAAAGGGGCCCGCATGACCTTAATTTTATTTTCGCAAAATGCCAAATTGCATAGTCGCTAATTGCCAGTTCATATTTCCCAACAAATATTACTAACTTTCACATAATTATGCCACACATTAAATTTTTATGCCATTTACTTCACGATAGGTCACATAATTTTGTACGCATTTATATTGCACACATGCCATATAATTTTCATGACAATACACATCACACAATATGCAACCTACATCTTAGCACATAATAGCAAATGTGTAGCATAAATTAATTATTGTAGGGCCTATTGCCAGCAACAAATATAGAGCATAAATTAATTATTGCAGGGCTGTTACCAGTACCTAACCCATCCCTGTGGCTTTTAATGCAATTATATCAACTTTAAATTTGTTTTCGCTTCTCTTCAAGACATTGGTCCAGTATGGTTCCTCCTAATTCCACATCCTCATCTCTCAATACGGGGTTTAGAGCTGGAAAAAATCTTATATGCAACTCAGTTTATATTTTGCTCGTAACCATCAGTCGATTGATATGGAAGCACAGTTGATTGATTGCCTTGTCTCAATTAAAGATAACTTGTTTTCTTCGCTATCCCGATTTCAATTCTCAGATTTATCTTCTCATAAGCTTTCAGAAACTCAGTATGGACATGAACAAGCTCACTTCTCAAATATTACATCATAGTTTCTCAAAACTTGGTTTCATTCTCGCAAAAAGGTCATCATTCCACTAATTTCATACTCATTTGAGGTTTAAAACTTTTAAAACTTCAATGTTTAACTTCAAACAAGGAAGATCAGAGGGTCTCTTACCTCAATATTATGGTATACAATCGTTAAGACCCTGGTATTGACACGTATATGAGCTTAACTTGACAACTTTTTAGCCTTTACCCAAGTTTTCTCTCAACTTCCTCTCAAATATCTCTCTCTTATGTATGAATATTGTATGTATATATATCTTTTCAACCCTTCTGGGTATTTAACACTTAGTTTAGTAGAGTTCCCAACCTGCCACGTATCCCCAAAGTGGGACACGTGGAGAAATTTTAAAATTATCACCGCTTGAATCAGTTGACTTATTCCTATATCAGTCGATTGTTAGAATGTCACACCATGAATCTTGAGAAACCCGAGGATGTGAACTCATTAAAAAAAGAAAGGGAAAAAGAAAAGAAAAGAAAAAGGCCATTTCTACGCCATCATCGCTGCAATATCTAATCGTACAGCAGTGGCGATATTACGCATAGCTAACACAATCGCATCAATATCATAATTTATACAAATAGCCTGCCTATAATAATATGAATTAACAATGCTATAAAAGAAAGGAAGAAAGCCAATGCCAATCCCAATAAAATATATACATCAGTAAACTGCCAGTTTACAAGTATAACAGCTCAAGCTATCTGTTTCACAAAACAAATAAAAAAGAAGTTACATAATGTTCTTGCTACAACAAAATAATCCAATAGCAACAACAATAAATAACTTGTACAATACGCCTCTGCCAATTGCCTTCCAAGCAACACAAATATGTACATAAATCATTAAAGCATCTGAGGGTGCTCAACGCAAGCCTCCGTGCCTACTAAATAACGTATGTTAGAAAATGGAGGAAAAATAATACGGTTAGATGATCAACTCGTCAATAAAAAAGAGACTACACTATATGTATGGCATGAATGGCATGCTATGACATATATCAAAGATATAACATGAATGCAATAATGAATCATTATAAGGCCCCAAAATTTCTAAAGCACTGTAACGGTACTGTACTATAGTAACTAAGGCATATGTATGGTGTAACACTTTCAAATTCAATAACAAAGAGTCTGTTTATAATTAATTCAGTGTTCTAATTCTAACGTGCCTTTCATTAATTATCATAAGTATTGACAACACTTTAATGGTATGTTAAAATGATAAGACTCTATCAGTGCAAGTAGAAAAATCGTTTAGAAATGAATTACTGGCAAGTTGGGTATTTTTAGTCTGACGGAAAATCAGATTCGAGTTCTGATTTGACTGACAGATTACAGAGATGGAAGTACATAAATTATAAAAACTTTAATTTTCGGTACGGACCTTCGGGAGTTAACTCTATTGTTGACTTTGGTAAAAAAGTCCACTTTAGTCAAGACAGAACTATGAATCAATTTTAGTTGGTTTACAAATCTTTACTCAAGACTAAAATTCACATTTCCACATGTGCAAAATGGCTCAATATTCCCTGAGGAGGCCGGTTATAAAGAGGCCAAAATGGCCAACAACATTAGTTCAAAGCTAATGGACCATTAAGCTTTCAATTGGCTTTTATTTTGTAGCAATTAAATGCCACAATTAACATGTGATAAATTGAGCAAATTCCTTTCATTTTGACCGGTTTTTTGGGGACTAAATGAGCCAATTTGGTCCATTACTAATTATTTTTTCAAGCCTTAGTTAGTTTTAACTTATTTAGTTAAGTCTTGGCTCATTCCTAATTATTTGTTAAAGCTTTAGTTAGCTTTAACTTATAAAAAAATCAATTAATGAATGGCCATTAGGGTCCTTCTTGTTGCCGTGGACTTGAGGGACCATAAAGGCTTATGGCCTTTGTATTTCTTCATTCATTCCACACAAATTTCATCCTTAGAAAATCTAGAGAGAAGTGAGAGCAATTTAAGGCTTGATTTGAAGAAGATTAGCAA
>MKEJ01069858.1:0-17701 GCA_001753735.1 Embelia ribes | reverse complement strand
CAAAGTCAGGGCGGGTTCAGGTGGCTATCCGTGGATTCGGGTCTCATTACTATGCCTATTGGCGCACTGTATCCAACTCGATAAAGATGAAATGGAATGTTACGAGGAGTATACGTAGACTCTCTCAAGTTGTAACTATTGAGTATTACATGAAAAACAATCAATTATTTCGGACCAAGGGGATATGCCTAACAATGATGCCAGGTATAGCCTATCGGCGTATCGCAACTACTAATTTTCAAATCAAAGGCTAAGATTAAATAAATTTTTTCATTTAATTTTTTTTTTGAAAATCTATATATTTAATATTTTCAATTATAACATTCCACAAATAAAAGAAAGTTCCATTTTCTGTACAGATCTTATATCTACAAGAAAAATAAACTATTTTAAAAAAATGGTAAATTTGTATTAAAATATAGTAATGATATTAACTTTAATACTTTCAATTGAAATAAATATTATATTCAACATATTATAATTTTTTATAAAAAGTTATGTCTTATAATATGTTAGTTTTTAAAATTGAATACAATATATTTGCTATATTGTGAAAAGAAAAATACTATATTTTGACACAAAATTATTATATATTTTTAAAATTAATTATTATTTTTTTCTGTATTAATATATGGTCTGTGCGAAAAATGTAACCATATAAGAAACCAAAGTAGTCTGTTTAGACACTGTACGAAGAGAATCTGTATTGTTCGATATTCGGCGAACTGCTAAAGATCTGTATTGCCAGTTTTTTTTCATCTCCAATTCTTTTGTTGACCGTAGACCGCCACGTGTTACAAGCCTACCCGCGCGTATGCAATTTGCGGCCTGTGAATGAATCAGTGAATAAACCATTCGCTCCTCCTCCCTTTGTGAGGGTCCCACTTGCGACGCAGTCTCGCAGACCTCTTGTATTCTCTTCTCTTCTCTTCTCTTCTCGCGGCATCCGCCCCCACCCCCTCTCTCTCTCTCTCTCTGTCTGTCTCTGTCTCTCTCTTTTCGTCACTCTGTTTCTGTCAGTTACGCTGCCACGTGTCCGATATGGCCGCGATCAATCTACGGCCTGGATTGTCCGCGCTCAAATCCGATACGACGAAGCTCTCCAGTGGGCTTCCGTCGGCGTGGGAGTTATTGAATGAGTCGCGGAGCAGGAGAAGATGCGTGCGCCGGCTGAGCTACGCCGTCCGTTCCATGAAGATCGCCGAGCAGAGCCATAACGACCCCATCAGTAGCTTCGTTAGTCCTCTCCACCCCTCCCTTCACGTATGTATGTATATATACATATGCATGCTTGGTTGTTGAAAGATGATTTTGGAATGAGATTTGAAGATATTTCCTCGCAAACAACGTGAATAATGGTTTCCTTCCCTCCTCAGAACAGGCCTTAAATTTGTTACGTTTCGAATTTGAGAAATAAGAATGATATACGTTTGGAAATTCATGGTAGAAGCTATTTAAACACCTCCGTGGTGGAGGTTACATTAAGTGCATTTGTTGAACTTTGAACGGTTTCCGTATAGGATTGTCGGTATGGGAATTATTTTCGTATGAGAAACAGCAATGATTTATGTACAAAAAATAATGTACAGAAAATACACACGTCATGCGTGGTTACATTGTGTGTGTTCATTGACCTTTATTCAATTTCCGTAATGATTATCGGTATGTGAATGTTTTCCTATGAGAAACAATAATCGTATACTATGTACAATAAATCACTTGCAAAAACTACAGAAAGACTTATGTAATTACAATACGTGTGTTAGATTTTTTTCTTAAAAAGAGACTCTCACCGCATATGTTAAAAGTATTAGGAAACGATTGTCGGGACTCTGTATATACTTAAAGACAAATGTTAATTTATATTGAAGGCATTGGCACTGCATATTGAAATCATAGTATGGTCCTCTGCTTCCCTTATTATATTCATATATTTGAATAATTTTTTCTTTATATGCTTGTTAGAAGTCCATTATGAATTTCATATTTGGAAACTATGCTTATGATGGAAATCATTTTATTGAAGTTAGGAGCTGGGTTCGAGGCCCATTTGACTCTTGATTAAGCAGGTCAGAGCTTGATTATAGTATTTGTGTGCTAAAAGACCATTGGTTATAATGTGT
The DNA here is from genome assembly GCA_001753735.1 of Embelia ribes. NCBI lineage: Eukaryota > Viridiplantae > Streptophyta > Magnoliopsida > Ericales > Primulaceae > Embelia > Embelia ribes. Next base: position 15,578 of record MKEJ01069858.1, on the reverse strand, counting down.
GTTGCTTGTGTCGGACCTTATTCATTTTGTTAAAGGGCCGAGAAAGAGGATAAATTTTGAAGTTCGTTTTCATAAAGAGACATTAGAAAGCCCTGCTTTGGTCGCTTGTTTACATTTATATATAGTGTAAGCTTGTGAGAGACTTGCGTGCTGGTAAGTGGAATACCTGTTTCTCAGAGAGCAATTTTATCAGAGACTTGCGTCCTGTCAAAGATGGACATGGAGTTGTATCCACAACAAAACTCAACAGCGGTCATCATAGATATAAGTGGAAACGTCCTTCGTCCTCTTTACACTTAGTTGCTTCAGCCTTCCTCCTTAGGTTTAGGGCTTCTTGGCTCAAGAGTAACCAAGGGGATAACCACTCCCGTAACACATGAAATCCTATTTGTTTAGTTAAGAAGCCGAGTTTGAAGCTTTGGATCTCGCTTGGTACTTTTGTATCTGCTGGACAAGGCAGATAAAGACCACCCAATTAAACAGAAAAAGACCTCACTCTTGAACTGGTATTCTTAGAAATTCCACTTTTTTGTAAGTAGTTTTGCTTTTCATTCGCCCATGTTAATTATAAGGGTGTAGCAAGTCGAAGAATTAATCTTTTTGGGATCATGGAGTTCTGTTACTGTAGATATATGATGCAGAGGTTATCTTATATTTGAGTATTCCTTTTTGAGGTGGCATAGATCATCACGGGCATAATCATGTCATTGTCATGCTATAAACATAGACGATAGATCTCTTCACTTGAATAGCACTGTTTTGCTGGATTTTACTTCTATTACGTTTTTTGTCCTCCTGTATATTATCAATTTATTCAAGTTTTTATTGACCTTACTTTTCTTTATGTTGAAAAAGGACGAGGTGCCCTCTCCTTTTGAGACCAATGATATGGTGGGACTACCAAAATCAAGCTCACGTGCACTAAGGAAAACAAAGATAGTGTGCACGATTGGTCCTTCCACCAGCTCACGTGAGATGATATGGAAATTAGCAGAGGAGGGGATGAACGTGGCTCGCTTGAATATGTCACATGGCAATCATGCATCGCACCAGAAGACCATTGATCTAGTTAAAGAGTACAATGCTCAATTTGAAGACAAGGTTGTGGCCATCATGTTGGATACCAAGGTATGTTTTTGGCGAATTTATATGTTCTAAACCCCTGTTTTCTTGTGCTAACAAGAAGATATTTCTTACTTATTTATTGGACTATTTAAACTAGTTATTGTGCTACCTTTTATAGTAAATGTATCTACCTGTCAAACTGGAGTTTTGTATTTTCCTTTTATAGAAAGAATTAAGTTCTTTACTTCTTTTTTCAGAGACCCAAAGCCAAAAGAATATTGTGCCTTTTTTGTTTTTATGTTTTTGCTGCAGGGTCCTGAAGTCAGAAGTGGTGATGTACCTCAACCGATTATGCTAAAAGAGGGGCAAAAGTTTAATTTCACTATTAAAAGAGGAGTCAGCACAGAAGATACTGTTAGCGTTAATTATGATGGCTTCATAAATGATGTGGAAGTAGGAGACATGCTATTGGTTGATGGTTAGTATTTATGACTTTTCCAATAAAATATCCAGACCTTGTAACCATCCAGTGGAAATATGGTGTGTTCGTTTGTTGGCGTATACATATTTTATATATATTTAGTATATATAACAACAAATTGTTTTGCATGCTGTTCGGTATTATTGGGGGATATATTCCTACGAAACCACTTAATTGTGGTTGCACGCTGTAACTATTTCACTTCATCTGGCTTGTTATATGGCGATTTAGTTCATTGGTTTATTCCTGATGTGCTTATTTGTAAGTTAAGTAGCAACTTTAAAAGGAGATGAAAAATCTAGTTACAGATTGGCATTGGAAAAGAAAAGTGGTCAACTGCAAGCAAAACAAGCCATGTACGGGCTGACTTGAATTCAGTAGCTTCATTGGGAGGCCGAGTTTCTCCCCATTTAGCTCATTTTGTTTGTCAAATAAGTTGTTCTGTGTTTTTCTTTCTCGATGGACAAATTTCATTAATACATTTGCTAATTTTTTCCCTTCACTTTTTAGCATTCTTTGTTTTATCACTCTCAAACAACCACGCAGGCTGTGATGAAAAATTTACATGTGTATCACTTTCCCCACTATATAAGATGCTTAACTTGTTATTGGAAAATTGGTTAATCTGTCCACCTCTATCTTAGGTGGGATGATGTCCCTAGTTGTAAAATCAAAGACAAAGGATACAGTTGAATGCGAAGTAATTGATGGCGGAGAACTAAAATCACGGAGACATCTTAATGTGCGTGGCAAAAGTGCAACTCTTCCCTCGATAACAGGTTTGTAATAGTCTTTTATGTGCACCTGATTTATATCAAGTTCTCATTTGCTTTGCTTCCTTGATTTCATTCAAGGAGACTTCATCAATTGCATGCCTACTAATTTCTCCGTCTACAGACAAAGACTGGGAAGATATCAAATTTGGGGTGGACAACAAAGTTGACTTTTATGCTGTCTCATTCGTGAAGGATGCCAAAGTGGTTCATGAGTTGAAAGATTATCTCAGAGGTAATTTCTTATTATCCTTTTTTGGATGTTTATTAGATCTCACCTAAGGAGGTTTTGTGTAATTTACTTCTATAAGACTGACCTTTTACAAATTTATTGTGCAGGCAACAATGCAGATATTCATGTGATTGTAAAAATTGAAAGTGCTGATTCTATACCAAATCTCCACTCAATACTTTCTGCATCTGATGGGGTTAGTTCTGGTTTTGATTGTGTGTTATTAAAAGTTCTTTATACTCGCTATTGTCTGCTTTTCAGTTCCTTGAAGATCCCAAAGAATGAGGGTTTCATAGTAAATTTGATTAAACAAAACATTAATACAAGTGCCATGTGAATTTATGAGATTTGTGGATTGCTTTGGTCTCATTTCTAGTAGACACATTATGTAATTCCCTACTATTTTTGGCATTTTGTTTTGCTTTCTATACTTTTTTCTGCAAATTGAAAGTCATTTTTGACATGGTTCAACCTTTCTGTTTAGTGTTGACTATCATCTTATGTCACTGATACATGTACATCCCTTCATTAGATTGTTAGTTGGGAATTAGTTGGTGCTAATTCATGAATTTATATATTTCTGGGTAGTGGTTGAAGATGAAGATGTATTGATATTGTGGCTATTTCATATGTACATCGAATAAATTATATCCTAATGTTTATGGTGTTCTTTATGTGCTCATAACTACTTCTAGGCTATGGTGGCTCGAGGAGATCTTGGAGCGGAACTTCCAATTGAAGAGGTCCCACTATTGCAGGTAACTTTGGTGCTGATAAGTTCTAATTTGTTAATAGAAGTCCCTGAAAAACATTAGGTCCATTTCCTAGGTCTTAAGGTGAAGACTTTAATAATTTAGAAAAGCAATATGCATGCCTAAAAGAAAGATCTATACAATATTTTTGCTTCCATGCAATTTCTAAACTCATTAGTTTCTGTGTCTCAGAAAAGGGTGGAGTAATCTTAACTGCAGTCTTGTGTCAACAGGAAGACATCATCGGAAGATGTCGTAGCATGCAGAAGCCAGTGATCGTGGCAACAAATATGCTTGAAAGCATGATAAATTGCGCAACGCCAACAAGGGCAGAAGTTTCTGATATTGCAATTGCAGTACGGGAAGGGGCTGACGCAGTCATGCTTTCGGGTGAAACTGCCCACGGAAAGTAAGTTGTCTCATTCACTCGAATAGATACATTGTAGTTCTTGCATTGTTACGTTAAAATATAGCTTTGGTGGATTTAGTTAATCAAACTCCAACCTTAGGTGCATTTCAATATTGTTTTTACGCCGCCGGTCCGGAGGCTGGATAATATTGGAGGGTTACATTAGGATTCTTACAGGTAGAGTTCATTGGAACTAAAAATGCACACGACACGGGCAAACGGAGATAAAAAATGAACAGATTATTTTGGCGCTAACTCAAACTATGATATGTGTAAATTTGAACAGTTAAACCATGAATTTATCTGACTTTGTCCTTTTGTTCTTTTGTTTTATCTTTTAAAATTTGGAGTGGTCATGGTCAATAAGTTTCTGTTCATGTAATTTCTTTTTTCAACTTTCTGCTGTTAAATTGTGTATATCTCTTCCCTACTCTAAAAAGAGAATTCATCTTACTATGTTTCCTCTATTTTACATTTTCTAAATATCCTACACTTATCCCTACAATTACTTCCAGTTGAATTCCATTGGATTTTTTAAACAAGGTTATATTAGTCTCTTAAATTTCTAAATAATTTATAATGGGAGTTAATTTTACGTGCTGGTGGAAAAGTATATATGCACATGCCACTAAATGATCCAAAAACAAAAAAAACACCCTACCCGTTTCTAATTCCATTCAAAAGGTTAATGTCATTAAGATTACGTGTCATCATTATGGTATGAGTTACATGTCTCTTGGTTGCACTTTTGAACTTCACGATAAAATCTTTCCTCTTGAAGCAAATATGTTATATGCTCTCTTCTTGAATATCAATATATTGCTATAAAGGTATCTTCTAATTTTCATGTGTACTTTATGAATTACTTTATTTTCTGTAATTAACATTTTACGCAAGAACCAAATATACTTTTCCTTTTTTGTTTCATCTCGTGAAGTTTTTATCGTGAATATGATGTTCGGAAATATTTTTTCTATGCTGTAGACTTCGCATGTAACATACATGGAAATTTTTTAATGTCTATTTGTTAGATTAAAACCATGTTAATTTCCATTCGAAATGATCCATTGATGGTGAGCGGTTAGGGATTCAAATACTGTGATTTAAAAACGAAGCAATGATACAACTGGAAGTAATTGTACTATTGTAGGGATAAGTGTAGGATATTTAGAAAATGTAAAATAGAGGAAACATAGTGAGATGAATCCTCTTTTTAGAGTAGGGAAGATATTTATATTCAATCACAAAGTCGGAGTCTCATAGCACGTGACAAATTTCTAGTAATATTAAAAAGGATAATTTAGGGTGTCTCCTAATATGAATACAATTTTTGTATTCTTTTCTGTCTGATAACTTCTTGTCATTTTATAATTTTAGGTATCCACTGAAGGCAGTCAAAGTAATGCACACAGTGGCCTTGAGGACCGAGACAAGTCTACCAATTACCACTAACCCTCCAATTCAATCTACTGCTTATAAGGTGAGCATCTTTACCACGTACACCGTCAGACTACTTTCTATTGGATGGAAATCAGATCATTTCCATTCCTATTGATCATATACCTGGAAATAAATCTGCGACATAGAAGTTTCAACTTTGTATCATTGCTTAAGTTCACGTGTCCAATGTGTCAATGACCAATCAATGGATGAACGTATCCTCTAGACTTTTCTTCGGTTATACAACACAAACAATAATTTGATTTATTTTTTCCGGAGGCTGCTTAGTATTCTTTCTTGTCAACCACATATGAATCCATTAAGTTACTTAAAGTTCTTTTTCTTCTCTTCTGTATGCAGAGTCATATGGGTGAAATGTTTGCTTTTCATGCCACCACAATGGCAAACACACTTGTGACTCCCATTATCGTGTTTACAAGGACGGGTTCCATGGCTATACTTTTGAGTCATTATCGGCCCCACTCTATAATTTTTGCCTTCACAAATGAGTGAGTGCCTCTAGCACCATTACATGATGATTTCTTTTGTATGATATTCTTTTTATTCTTTATGACGTAAAAAATATGAATTCAATGAAGTTTATTATAGACACATAATTTTCTGTCCATTTTACTGGAAAGGAATAAATTTCCTCTTTACCCGCCAAAGAAATTGCTGAAACAAGAAGTTCTCAAGTGATTACTGTACTTCCATATCCATGTAGACTTTATTTTATATGGAACATTTCTGAAATTTCTGAAGACCTGCTTGTAATGATTCTCGGGTAACTGAATTGCTTCATTTAATCTTGATGATTTGTGTTCTTGTGTTGCAGAGAAAGGATTAAGCAGAGGCTGGTTCTTTACCAAGGGGTAATACCCATCTACATGCAATTTTCAAATGATGCAGAGAAGACGTTCTCTCGTGCTCAAAATCTGTTACAGGTTGGTAAAGTTAACGGATAATTATAGCATCTCTAATATTAGCTTCATAATTCTACTTGATAACTCACTCTGCTGGTTCTTCTATTGGGATTTTCAGTTGTTCTTCTCCTTCTCACTGATTTTGGAAATTAAAATCGCACTTTTTGTAGAACTCCAAGATTCTCATTTTATTTTAATATCGTGCCAAAAACAAGGAAAGAAATGCAGCCTGACAAAAATAACTTTGGGCAGTTTTGTGCCATGGAAGTTGTTTTAAGGATGATTTGGTTAAAAAAAATTGGAATCAATCACTAAATGCCTTTCATGCCATGTTTCCGTTATCAAAATTATAGAACAGTTTTAGCCATGTGACCGATTGCAGCCTTTTTGTATTTGCCATGATTTAGATAAAAAAGTGCCATGTTTTTGTTATCAAAATCAGATAATAGTTTCAGAAATGTATGCGACCAATTGTGCCTAATTTTCCTTTAATTTCCAATGATTTAGAGCAAAAATTTGTTGAAAGAAGGCGAATATGTTACACTGGTGCAAAGTGGGGCGCAACCCATCTGGCGCCGTGCATCTACTCACCACATTCAAGTTCGCAAGGTCGAAGCTGAATAGCTGGCCTCCCAGAATCATTTTCTGTATTAATTTGCATTTGTGCGGTGAATTAATTAAGTTCACTTGGCTGTGCCTTTATTTTCACTTTTTTCCTTGTGAGTCACTGAATAACCTCTAGTTAATTATAGTACATAATTTTGATTAATCATCACAAAGTTTCCACCTTGATTGGAAATTTCAGTTTTGGTGTAATGTTTGTTTCGCAGTTTTTGTTTTTTTTCTTTTCAATATACTTTGGTGCCAACTTTTGAATGCTGTTTCTTTTTCGTTTTTTCTCTACAAAATAAACTGAGTAGATGCACGACAAATACTCAGATTATATGTTGATTGCTCATCAGCTTCTATTGTTGCGGATCCTAAAACTGCATGCTAGGGCTCGAGTAGGACACAATCAAAGTTGGTTCTGCGGGCATAGTATTTGGATGTGCTATGTTTGTTTTCATCAATAAAACTAGAGAATGCTTATTTGGATGTGATTTCGAAAGAAGCTTTTCGACAGTTTCTTAGTTTAAAATGCTGAAGTTTTATGCTGAAGAACCCAATTTTTTTTCATTTAAGAAAGAAGAAACCTATCTTTCTTAAAATCAAAAGTCAAACAGATAAAATGCATTTAACAGTTAACAGGGATCTGTGAACGATACACCTGAGCCAGCCAATCCCGATTTCTCTTCCAAGATCTCGGACAATTCCCATGAGAGGCTATTTTTTTGAAATAAACTTCTCATTGCTGGTGAATATATCAATCTTTAGTTTGACAATTGGTAAACCACATTATTATATAATTGCTATCATAAATAAACCTGTCCTAGGAAATCCATTGTTGGCATGAGTAGTTTGCAAGCTCCAAAAGCCAACTGGTATGAATTTTAGAACACCAATTTTTAACCAAAACTTTTAGAATCAAAATTCCGAAATAGTGAGATGCTTTCAAATGAACCACATTGGGTTTTGGTGTCCTTGATGTTTATCGAAACACAAAGCAGACTTATCAAGTGCCCTTTTAGCACCCATTACTTTTTTCGAGAAAAATTGACATCAGAAATAAGTGTATTCATTTGGAAATAATTAGTTCCGTAAGATAATTTTTTAACTTATTCGTAAACAACTTGACAAGCCAATTAGTCCAAAAGGAACCAAGAACACACAAATACAAAAATACTAATGAGCAGCTTCTTCCTCTTCGCAGAATTTCGTGTATTCTTTTGGACCCATCAACTTGTCCAACTCCGATGGATTGCTCGGCTTCACCTTGATCATCCATCCTTCTTCATATGGGCTCGAATTGATCTTCATGTTAGAAAGAACAAACCAACTTAACAAAAAGTTAAAAGAAAGCTCACTTGCCCTTGTTGAGAAGTAGAATTGATTATAAAACAGGATTAGAAATCATGAGAGCAAATTTAGTCGGGCAAGACGATATGACAAAGAAAAATGGTGCCTGTATCAAACTACAAAAATTTATAGCCCAAAAATAATGTCGTAGTCGTTCATTAGTACTATAATTCCGAGCGGTTTCGGCATTGGCGGCTTCTTATTCAAGAATGTGATTACTACATAATGTGCTTAAGTTTTGTTCGGACAAGAAGAAATACGCCAATGCTATTAGCATAATTATTTAGGAAATATTAACATCTATGATTACAGTTGGATCTAAAGAAAAAAACCCCAAAAATGCGACAAGATAAAATAAAAGCTATGAAAGGAGAATAGAGTTACCAAACCAGGTGCTTCACTAAGCTTAGTGTTAACCTCGACAACCTGTCCAGATATTGGGGAATTCACATCACTGCTAGCCTTAACACTTTCTACGGTTCCAAAGCCACTGCCATGTGTCACCGAGACACCTACCTCGGGCACCTCCACGAACACAACTTCCCCTAGATGGTCCTGCACAGCCCGCATCTTCAGAATTCAGCTTCGGATTTGAAATAAATGAGGCTGTACTGGTGTGGTTAGTTATTGTTCTGAAAACTGTTTTCTACTTCCAAGCACAGGTTTTAGAACTTGTTGGTCATAGAAACTCTGTAGTATTTGGAGAATTGGCTCCCAAAATCCCAAAACAGGTTATATAAATTTGTTGGTTTTCAAACAACGTTTTTAGAATAGAAATGCTTTGGAAAATTGAACATTTCTGCATCCCAAACAAAACGAGAACGCCAATACAAACTGAAAATTCAACATTGAACACGTAAACACAGCACGAATGTATATAGAAAACTAAAAGTTAGATGTATGAAATTATCGGGGTAGGTCAGTCAGTCGTGTCTTGACTTTCACGCCAATCGATGCTAGTTCGTAAATTTGATAGCTTTATTGTAACACTTTGAGATATAGAAACAAATGAAGAGCAGTAAAGAATAATATGAAGAAAGCACATAGATAAGACTTAACCTGGGCATGATGGGTGATACCAATGGTAGCCACAGAGCCATCAACCTTCACCCACTCATGTGAGTTTGCATATTTTAGACCATCTAGAACTGCAAAAACAGACACACTTTTGTTTATTACATTACTCTGCATATATATAATATGCTATATACTAAAAGCGGAGTCCCCGTATACATTTTGTGCCAAGTGTCACTGTCACCTGAATTTGATACCTTAAGTAAAAAATAAGTTTACGGTAAGTAAATAAAAAGATTTAATCTTTATTACTTCTCCAATTTGTAAGAGTTTCAATAATATTAATACATGAACTTGATTTTTGCAATCACTTCGATTCAACATACATGTTTTAAAAATACTAAAACTATAATAATTGATGTATTTCAACCAAAATATTGAGATACTTATTCATGTTAAACAAGAAATTTCTGAAAGTATAATTTTTTTATGTTAATAATCTATAAAAATCAATAAGTAGAGTAGATGAAATTTACCACTGTCGGAAAAACAGAAAAAAAAAGACAAATAATTGAAAAACAACTCATGTTTTACACGGTCTACAAACTAGTATATGTAATACGTATGCATGCATATATGTGTGTATAATTGGGATGAGAGAATACCAGTGGAGAAGCATCTAGAGAGTGAAAATGCAGGAGAGAGATGAGCTCTGGAAGCACAGGACACCCTGAGAGCATTGGCAGTTGAAGAAGCCCACATTCTCAATGCCATTTTTTAGTTTCTTAATTTTGGAGCTGGCTCTAACTAAACCAATGGGGAAAATAGAAGATTAAACGCTCCATATATTTGGGGTGTGGTCTTTTATCCTTGATGAATGGATGGGAATGAAAACCTCATCCTTCTACCTTGCTCTCAAAACCCAACTATATATATATATATATATTTATTTATTTATTTATTATGATTAGGTACATGCTATATATCCCTTGGATATAATACTAGGCAGTTTTGTCCACAGAAATGAAATCCCCAATAGCAAAATTCTAAACGATCAATTTATTTTCGTTACAGATGGTATTTATCAATATATATATATATATATATATATATATATAAAACAATTACAAATACTAATACAAGATAAGTCATTCTGTATCGAATACAGTAGAAATTAAGGTAACATTTGATAGTAGGGTATGCATTGGCAGATTGGAACAGTCAGAAAGTATATTTTTTTTCCCAAGCATATGTTTTCAAGACTAGATTTATCAACATGAACAAAAACCACATACTAATTTTTTAAAGTCTTCAAGTGAATAGACTTGTTCAGAAATTTACAATAAGCAGAACTAAACTCTATACTGATAGAAACCATTCATTCACGCAAAGTCGCCTTACATATTATTCCTTAAAATAAGTTCGAGTGCGACTAGTAGCATAGTCAGTGGACTGTCTAGCTATGTCAGTTGACTGCCTATTTAAATTTATGCAGAATATATATTTTTAGTTGACTAACACAAGCAGGTGACTAATTGAACGTGGGATAGACCGGGTCTATAACTCGAATACCTCTGAAACCAATCGACTTGTGACCCGTGAGTCATAGAGCAAATAAGGTCAAGAATGAATATCTAATATTAGATCACCAGTTTGCTGTTCTTAAACGCGAGAGTGCCAACATTTTAAAAAAGTTTTAAGAAAGATGTGGAAGAAAGTGGAAGCTAATACACACAACTCGCAGGCAGACGGTGAACTGTAACTTTTAATTACACCCAATTACCAACCCGTCGGTTAAAAGTGAAAGAAGTCGGAACCCGTGGGGGCATACGTGAAATTTAATCTAAGTTTGGAAAAATTTAAAGAAAGCTTTAAAAGGAGGAAGCTAGGGCTAATGTCGCCTGATTGAATCGGCAACGGAAGGAAGAAGCTGCCCGTGCCACATCATCATCGATCAGCAATATATACATAAGCACATACATACATACATACATATATATATGCAGTGCGCATGGGTGAGACGAAGAAGAAGATGGCTGAAATCGCATTCAAAATAATAGGCCCTTCTCCCCCTTCTCGCCTCACTGTTCCCTCGCGTTCTGTTCGCGGCGGTGCCCTCTCTCTCTCTCTCTCTCTCTCTCTCTCTCTCCACGCCGATGGCGTCCAATACCTCAGGTGGGTTTTATTCTCTGCCTTCTTGAATTACCTCTTACGGATAATTAGCTGATTTGGTTTTGATTTGATGTTTATCTCAAGCATGTCCATGCAGTTTTGGTAAAGGGTTTCTTTAGATCATTTAATTGTGCTTATAAATTCGTCGAATTTGATTATTGCACATGTTATACTCAACTTATGCTTAATCCTTAGGTTGATTTCTCAAAATTATGTGAGAAAAGGGATAATCAGAATTGCTGGATTTTTTTTTATCTGTCCAAGATTAGTGCTTTTTCAATATTCTGTACCAGATAAATACAGTTTATATGGTTTTGATTTTATGTATATCTCAAGCATGTCTACGCATGTTTGGTAAATGGTATCTTTCGATTTTTGAGTTGGCTTCATAATATCATCGATTTTGATTAATTCAAAGGTCATATGGTCAACTTATGCTTAATCCTCAGATTTATTGCTTAGAATTGTGTGAGAAAAGGGATAATGAAACGTGGCGGTGATTTTTTTGTACAATATAGTGTTTTTTAGCTACAAAATGCGAATACTGTTTTTTTTTATATAATTCTTGTTGTCTATTTAGAGTAATTTGGACCTTCTTGTGACTGAATTTACAAAAACAATAACTTTTGGTTATTGTAAATTCTGAATTATGTTACCTCGTGATTTTTCTTTTTCTTTTTCTTTTTTTTAAGTAATGGATGGTGATAAATTTATTAATAATGTAGTGGATTATGGATATTTATGGCATACATCTATATTCAGGAAAAAGTTCCATTCTTAAGTCCGATTTGCTAACGAGTTTGCTATGTTGGATGAGCATGACCTTCCTTCGTGCTATAAGATTATGTGTCATCATTTCTCTTGGCAATTAATAGCGCGTATTTTTGTTGTTTTTGCAAGAAGTTAATTCATTATGATTTATGAATGATATCTTTCAACTACGGATGTGAATGACATATATCTCTATTTGAAAATGGTTTCAATTTTTGTAGCAGTTTGTAAATGTGATCTTTTGCTGGATAAGTTTAAATTTCGCTTTGCCAGAAAAGATTTTAGGTTTTCGAAAAAATTAGTTGACCGTACTTACAAAATTGTACTTTGAATATAGACGTTTTTGCAAAGTACGTGGTTTGATGATCCAGCTAAATGAAACTTCTGTTATCTTATTTTTTTATTTTTTTTTGCAGGTAATGGTCCGCCTCCAAAACCTTGGGAACAAGCAGGGTCGTCCTCTGGCCCGGCCCCTTTCAGGCCTCCTTCTCCAGGTAGCACAAGTGATGTGGTTGAAGCTTCAGGGACAGCTAAGCCTGGTGAAATTGTCTCTACAGCTAACAGAACCGGTACTGTTAATACGAATGCACTTGGTAGACCTGTGCCTTCTAGGCCCTGGGAACAGCAGCAGACATATGGAAGCACTTATGGAGGTATATACCTTATATTGTATTTACATTTGTACTTATACTAGTTATGCTTTTCTGTTGGGGTTTCTTCATTTTTGCTCTTTTTGATGCTTCAATATGTACTTGTGGTGTATTTGCGCTTTGTGTTATATAAATAACTCCGATGCATCATTTTAGATTTAAAGCCCGAAATGCTTTCTCCTTTGGTATCACTGGTGGCGTCTTAAAGGGCATCTATATGTACTTTGTCGTTCAACTTCATGTAGGCGAAATGAAAATTAGAAGTTTTTTGTTCTTTACAGGGAATCATATTCTGCAGTGCTGATTCCTTTTCTCCATTTTTTGGTGTATTATATTTGCTATTTCTTGTTCATATCTTATTTTAATGTGCCATATTAGATTCAACACACGGTAAAATTTGGATGTATTATGTTCATCCTCTTTTAAAGCATCCCTAGGTGCTTGGTAAGACGATGACTTTATGTAGGCAAAAGAAAAATGATGATATTTTATGCATCAGTTGCTATCGTATACTGCAAATACAATTTGTTGTGTTGATTTCTGATGAATTGCCTTTTATTTTGCATAATGCAGGGTACAATTCGGGTTTGAACTATAATTCTGGTTACGGCTCTAGTATGTTCGGTGGTTCATATGGTGGATTAGGAGGGTCCTATGGCGGTGGCATGTATGGAAATAGCATGTACCGCGGTGGGTTAGGTGGTATGTATGGCGGTTCTAGTATGTATGGAGGTGGAATGTATGGCGGTGGGCTTGGAGGCCCAATGGGTGGTTATGGGATGGGCATGGGCGGGGGCCCTTATGGAAATCAAGACCCTAATAATCCGTTTGGCCCACCTTCATCTCCTCCCGGATTTTGGATATCCTTTCTCCGAGTGGTGAGTCTATTCTTGGTCTTTCTTTTGCAATGCATACAACCTACCAAAAAAAAAAACACTGGTTTTTGTTCGAGTGATGTTATTTGCATTCATAATTATGTATAAACATGTTAATTTCTCAATCATTTGACTGCATATTATGTACAATACATGAAGTATACCCATTGTTTTTCTAGTTTGCAAATTGTCAATCAAAACCTCTCTGCAGTTGATTCTGTAAATAGCTTAGTATGATAATTACACCTCCTAGAAAAAAAAGAACTTAAAACATTCTTAGCCTTTCTCATTATTTGTATAGTTGAGAGTGGAAAAAGTTGGAGGGAGGTGTGATATTAGGATATATTTTAAATTCAAATAAAGTTTATGTAAATAGACATAACCATACTTTGACAGTCTGTGGAATACGTAAGCTGCTGTGGACATGTTTTGATCACTTCTTTATATCTCTGGTGTAAAATCGTCAAAGGTGTATTTACATAATCTGTTGTGAGTGCTTTTGAGTGGCATTTTTATAAGCTCGTGCAGAAAGGGAATTCCCATAAAAGTAGTTTATAATTGCAAAAATTTGTGAGTGTAGTGCGTGTAGTTTCATTGACTGGTTACAATGTTTTAATCATCATAATGACTTTAGATGGAAGGCGTGGTTAACTTCTTCGGCCGAATTGCTATATTAATCGACCAGAACACGCAAGCCTTTCACTTGTTCATCACCGCGATGCTTCAGGTGCTTAGTTCTTACCTCCTATCTATTAGTTTATTTCGGATTTGAAATTGCAAAGTTACATAGAAGCCACCACTATCCATATGCTGTCAATACTTATGCTTTTTGATGATTTTGCAAATAGATTTCATCTGAGGTTGAACGATTACGTGTTGACTTACGTGCAGTTGTTTGATCGATCGGGATTGCTGTATGGAGAGCTTGCTAGATTTGTTTTTAGGCTGCTGGGGATTAGAACAAAGCCTAGAAAGGTTCAGCCTCCTGGATCAGGTATGGCCCCGGGGCCACACGGAGGGCAAAATTACATCGATGGACCCAAGGCTGCTCCGCGCGGTGCATGGGACAATGTATGGGGAGATGGCCCCGGTAACTAATATATACATTATCGCCTTTTATTTGGAGAATCCTGTGGTAATCAGCTGATGGAAGAAGATGCTGCCATTGTAGGTATATCTATGTTTGAGAGAATACTCTGGTGTGTGTGGTAATAACTGAGTTTTTATTACTTAATATTGTCCATTTTTTTTCCGGGTAAGATGGGAGATAATTGTGTTCTGATCCCTAACGATGAGAACAATGATGTTATGAATGCCAAAATGTTCATCGTTTGTGAAATATTACCGAAAACTTTGTACTACGAAACCATTTTCCGTGGATTTGTGTACAATAATAAGCTGTTTGTGCTCCCTCGCATACTCGGAAGAAGCGCGAATTTCACAAATCAGTTGAGACTCAATTGTGATTGCTTTTCCTTGACTTGTTCATTAAATTCAAATATTGAATCAGTTGCTATCCGAAGCATTGCATATGGGAGCTAAGTACTAACGTCGAGCTTGCCAATTCTGTTCCGAGCATGTTTGTGCGTTCGCGTGCACAGAGATATCGTAATTAAATCTTCCGATGTGAATCCATCATTCATACTATGCCACAAGAGCTAAACATGAATAACTTCCTAAACATTTTAGATGGCTAGTTCAGTTGCAGCTTACAAGTTATTAGTAATTCTTCATGAGATTTTATGATTACAGGTTTTTTTTTTTTTTTCTGGGATAGATAATTTTAGGTAATTAGTTGTGCATAAGTATAACAAATCTGCCTATATTTTAATGCTTATTTTTTAAGTAATAATTGTTACTTTTGTGGCAATGAAAGTAGAGGGATTAGTTCGTAACAGCATTCACAACTTACTTTCTAAAAAAATTCTAAGTGAAAGATTTCTTTTATTTAATTTTTCAAATAATATATTTTGGACAAAAAATGTATCATATCAGTTTTTTTTTTCTTATATCTAATTTAACTCTATTATAAATGTGTGAAGCTTTCTAAAATTTTCTCTATTTT